>RWGZ01001001.1:16937-174657 GCA_009725065.1 Utricularia reniformis | reverse complement strand
TACAATCCTTAGACTAGCGTAAATATTTCACTCCTACTCGGATAGATCGGGTGACTCACACCGGAGAGCCTTCACCATCTAGACCGAAGTAGCATCAGGTTCAGGGTACAATCCTTAGACTGACGTAAATATTTCACTTCCGCCTAGATGGATCCAGTACACCGGACTAAAAGGTCCCAGTGGGATAACGGAGGAGACGGATGCCACTATGCTTTACACTTGCTAGCACGCTATACCATCATCCTCATATCTGGACCTTTCCCGCACTTTACCGAAAAGCGTTGGGGGCTCTCACTATCTAGGTGGAAGTAGCGTCAGGTTCAGGGTTCAATCCTTAGTCTGACGTAAATATTTCACTTCCGCTTAGACGGATCGAGTCCCTCGCGTTAAGAGGTTTTACCCACTTAACCATCGGTAGAGGCGGATGTCACTATGCTTTACACTTGCTAGCACGCTCCACCATCACCAATCGGACCTATCCCGTTCTCCTCCGCAAAGGTAAGTAAACGTAGGAAACCTTCACTGCCCGAATAGAAGTAGCGCCAGCTTCAAGGTACAATCCTTAGACTAGCGTAAATATTTCACTCCTACTCGGATAGATCGGGTGACTCATACCGGAGAGCCTTCACCATCTAGACCGAAGTAGCATCAGGTTCAGGGTACAATCCTTAGACTGACGTAAATATTTCACTTCCGCCTAGATGGATCCAGTACACCGGACTAAAAGGTCCCAGTGGGATAACGGAGGAGACGGATGCCACTATGCTTTACACTTGCTAGCACGCTATACCATCATCCTCATATCTGGACCTTTCCCGCACTTTACCGAAAAGCGTTGGGGGCACTCACTATCTAGGTGGAAGTAGAGTCAGGTTCAGGGTTCAATCCTTAGTCCGACGTAAATATTTCACTTCCGCTTAGACGGATCGAGTCCCTCGCGTTAAGAGGTTTTACCCACTTAACCATCGGTAGAGGCGGATGTCACTATGCTTTACACTTGCTAGCACGCTCCACCATCACCAATCGGACCTATCCAGTTCTCCTCCGCAAGAGTAGGTAAACGTAGGAAACCTTCGCTGACCGAATCGAAGTAGCGCCAGGTTCAGGGTACAATCCTTAGACTGGCGTAAATATTTCACTCCTACTCAGGTAGTTTGGTTCCTCGCACCAGAGGACCTTCACTATCTGGATGGAAGTAGCGTCAGGTTGAGGGAACAATCCTTAAACTGACGTAAATTTTTTAATCCCGCCTAGATAGATCCACTCCCCTGGACTAAATGGTCCTTTTGGAACAACGGAAGAGACGGATGTCCTTTCTCACTGCGGAATGTGACCAGCCTCCGACGAGGGCGCGACCCTCGGCGGCGTGTCATGGAGGAGTCGGGCAAAAAGGATCTCGTGTGCCACAGAATCATGCTCGGAACGTGGCCGGCTATCAAATTATCGGACCTCTTAACATACTCCAACAGTATATATGTATAGACTATTCAACTACAGACAGAGACTCTTCGGTTTCAAAAATATTTTGACCAAACATCCAATTTGATGAGTTTGAGGCTGATCGACTACACGACAGGCGGTACATTGCATTTCTAATCTATCTTATGTTATTTAATTTTCCATCCTCCATCATACTAAAATGCAATGAACCTCACTCCTACCTTACCAGTCCCCTAGTCGATTGACTTCATGTCATCACAAATGATGCAAAAAATTCAGAATATGTTGGAAAATAGGGGTATTTTATTTTTCAAAAAGATTGAAGAGTCACATCTATACATAATACTTGAGCAAATTGGAAATATGTTATGTCCGTGGCATCTCCTCTCGGCTTAAATTCGTAATTTTACACATTCAATTTCTCATTATAGTCGTAATCTCGTACGGAATTTCCCATTCACAGTACCACTTGCGAAAAAGTTCAACCATCTCGAAATTCTATAATACCGAGTCAACAATAATCAATAACAATGAACGCAATTGTAATCGCATACCTCCATTAGCCGCCCTCCTAATGAAGTTCTCAATACATCAGTAATTTAGCTTTCACGTATCTCAATAAATCTATCAATGACTATGAAAGTCTTAGGCATAGAATGTAACATACGAAAATAATGAGTGCATTCCTCACTCGCGCTTTTTTCGGATAACTATGCTCAATATTCCACATGGAAATAGAATAGAAATGTAGATGGATATTTCTTCGATGTTCTTGGGAATATGGTACTGATTGTTCTAGATATAATAATATTCACATAATTGACTTCCATGCTTTATGAAGACTCCCATTTAAATATAGGATACCAAAGTTTTAAGGATCCCGAACTAGCAAATAATATAAGCGTGGGATGGCTTATCACCTTGTGTTCATAATCTTATTCCGACCTCGGAATACTAATTTATATATATTCAGAAAAATATTTCAGAACCATTGAGGACAATAGCCCATAAGAGAAGCCCATAATAATAATATCAATTCTCCGGTGTCGATTAGAACAATGATTTTGTTGTCATCATATTTAAAGTAGCAATGCTCAATTTCCAACTATACCTTCTCATAGTTAGCAAAATCCCCGGTATAAACTTCCTCATTGAATGCACTGAATTTGGCGTATGATAAACAACGAATATATAGATTGTTTACTAACTGATTTTTCTCTCTACTTCTAATATTTATAAGCAAACTCGGTCGCCAATAACACGATTCCACATGAAAAGATAATCTCATTAGTTGATCTCTTCATAATGATGATAGGTAGTTGATAATAAATCATTTTTACCACCGTTGATTCGTTAGACAATAGGTGCATTTGCACGAGTATTCTCTTGCCTAGCAATACACTTCACTGTATAAGATATCAATCTTGAAAACACATTATTCTGAAAACCCCGCATGGGCATAGAACGCCTCATTTCATTAAACATCTTTGTTTAGCGATCCGGAGAAATATAAACTTTTATTTGCTGACTTGGTGATAAATTGGTCAAATGAATCCTCGAAAAGAAAAATATGAGCTTTCGATAATCCAGAATATGTAGGAAGACTTCTAATAACAACGTGTTTCATTCCATTCAATAAGATCTCATTCTCCGAGTGGAATAAACTCTAGATTCCTTGTATTTGTCCCCTCGTGATTACTGGTTCAATGATCCCAATTCAAAACGCATGTGATAAGCTCATGTTCTTACTTATGAACAAAACATTTTTACTTGCAAGTCCCCAGTGTTGACGAATTAGATTGGCGAGTATCACAGAGGTCTACAAGCTCTAATTTGAGCATAAGAAATTCCGCTCATAACAACGTATAAGCATACTCGTTTTATCATGTGGAATCCCGCTACTAGGTTAAATAGTAGAGGTCTTTGCTTTCCCGGTCATCGAAACATGTATATTACCAAGAGATGATATGTAATCGTGACAACATCACATAACTATTCTCTTCAACGTTTCCTTGAAAGAAAAATAATCACTCGATCTATTCTTGTCAATATATATATTTTCGCATATACAATCACATTCATGAGACTCACTTTCATAAATTTTAAATCTCCTCTCTGAATAGGATTAATGTCGGTTCATCGAAATTCGACCTTTGGTATTTTCCTACTAACATGATTATTGACCAATGTTTCTCGTCATTGCACCCAACTAAAGCATCATTTACGGCTTCTTTAAATGCGCAAGATATGAAACCCAAGGTTTTACGAGGGGAAATTGGAGACATAAACAAATCTTTTCTCATATAATGCTTCAAACTTTCAAGAACCAATCGACTCTATACATTCAATTCTAAAACGTTTACCTACTCGCAGTGCTAGAAGGAATATCTAATTTTCCTTGATTGATAACTTATCAACTTTTGTGTTAAGTGTGGAGATCGGTATTGGTATCGATCGGTGACACTTAGATGACGATCGGCAATGTGGTCGATCGGGGCACACATGGAAGACGGGATGATCGGTATTGGTACTGATCGGTCGAGGACCGAAGTAAGCAATACCGAAAGTAACAAAGAGGACCGAAGCAATCGGTAGAAGACCGATGGCACGTGATCCGAAGATATGAGATGGAGGCAATCGGTAGAGGACCGAACAGAGATATGGTGGGGCTCATTAGTCAAAGATATCGACAGTTATGGAAAGAGATATTGAAGGAAATAATATCATATCAAATCAGTATATATGGACGCATATATATGATTTAATTATGGATAATCATATATGGAGATATGATCAAATATTAGGAATATTTGTTTGTTACCTTAATATCTCAACCACCTCATCTATATAAAGGGGTCTTAGGGTTCATTGTTATGTGCTTCAATACTCTTGTATTCCGAGTTTTCCTCTTCGTGTGTGTGTGTTGTAATCTTCTCAAGTGATAGTGAATTTGGCGGTTTCCGCCGGTCACGTGGTTTTTACCCTTTCCAGGTTTCCACGTTAATTTCTTGTGTCGTTGTTTTCTCTTTGCTTTAATTCTCGGGTTCTACTTAATCTATCGAGATTGTTCGCACACGTGTTCAATCCCCAACAATTGGTGGTGGTTGTGGGGTAGTAATGGTGCAATCGGCGATGGGTGACGATAAGGGAAGCCTACGGATGTTTGACGGATCTGATTTTGCCTATTGGAAAATGCAAATCCGCAATACCCTTTATCGGAATGATCTAGGGGAAACATTGGAAGAAAAGAAGCCGGCAAAGATGGAGGATGCAGATTGGAAGATATTGGATCGCAAGGCGTTGGCGATCGTTCAACTATCATTGTCGAAGAAGGTGGCGTTTAACTATAACAAACATACGACGACTCACGGTATGATGAAGGCGCTGTCCGATATGTACGAGCGGCCTTCATCGATAAATCGTGTGCTCTTGATACGGCAGTTGTATACCATGACGATGGGAGAGGGTGTCTCGGTTGCAGAACATCTGAATGATTTCTGCAATCTTACAGGCCAGTTGTCGCTGGCTGGACATGTCATGGATGATGACACGCAGGCTGTTGCCATTCTTGGTAGCATGCCCGAAAGTTGGTCAACTACGGTTGATATTATCAGTAGTCAACCTGGGAAACTCAATTTCGATGATGTGCGGACTCGACTCATCAGTGAAGAATTGAGACGGAAGCATAATGGAAATACCAAAAGTAATGCATTGGTGGCAGATTCTTCCAGGGGTCGGAAGAATAACCCAGGGCAGAATAGCAACAGCAGGGCCCGATCGAGGAATCGGGGAAAGTCAAAGAATCGGGGGGATCCCGATTGCTGGAATTGCTGGAAGAAAGGACACTTCTGCAGGGAATGCAAAGAGCCGAAGAAGGAGGAGAATTCAGCATCGGTAGCGGCTGAATCTGACGATGCACATGTACTCTGTCTTGAGAGTTTAGTGGAGTCATGGGTGGTTGACTCAGGTGCATCCTTTCACTCCTGTTTTAACCAGAAGTTGTTTAAGTCTTTCAAATCATGGAATATCTGGAAGGTTTATCTTGCCGATGGAAAGTTCCTGGAGATCACATGTCGGGGTGATATACCGATTCGATCCTCAAATGGTTACTGTTGGACCTTGGAGAATGTGATGTATATACCCGGACTGAGTAAGAACCTGATATCGGTCGGACAGTTGGATTCCAAGGGGTACCGAACGTCTTTCGGGAGCAGTCGGTGGAGAGTGACCAAAGGCGCTTTGGTCATTGCTAAAGGAATCAAGTCGGGAACTCTGTACGTGGAGAAACCGATCGGGCCTGATGGGGACCGATCCGCTCTCACTACACTGGAGACCGATCGGTCTCATGGGGACCGATCCACGGAGGACCGAAGGAGGTTGCTGAAGATGTGGCACGATCGCCTTGGCCACATGAGTGAGAAGGACATGAAGATCATGGCCCGGAAAGGCTTATTACTGACCTTTGAGGACAAAGAGATCGGATTCTGTGAGGATTGTGTGCTCGGCATGCAGAGAAGAGTAACCTTTACCAAGGTGAAGCGCGATCGGAAAACCATCCAGCTGGAACTCGTGCATACCGATGTGTAGGGCATGGCACCAGTCGAGTCCGTTTGAGGCTCGAAGTACTGCGTCGCCTTCATTGACGACTATACCCGTAAGGTATGAGTCTATTTTCTGAAGAAAAAATCTGATGTGTTCGAGACATTCAAGAGGTGGAAAGCAGAGGTGGAGCTCGAGATTGGAACCAAGTTGAAGCGTCAGACAATGGAGGAGAGTATTACGGGGAGGAGTTTAGAGGTTACTGTTTGGCGAACGGTATTAAGCTGGAACGATCGGTCCCTAAGGAGCCGAGGCAGAATGAAGACCAGGCGACAGATGACAATGTCGAAGAAGTCACTCCTGTGTTGAGGCGGTCAACCAGGGAGAGGAGATCATCTGATCATTACATTCATGCAATGTATCATACATTGCTGACTGATGATGGCGAGCCAGAGAATTTCCGAGAGGCTATTGAGTCTCGTGAGCAGAAAAAGTGGGAGTTCGCTATGGAGGACGAAATGGCGTCCTTGTCAAGGAACAAGACTTGGGTCTTGTTAACTGCCGAAGGAACATTGGGCCTTCCTTAATTGTTTCTTCAGAGGTTGATGGGTCCAAGAGTTACGAGGTAAGATTTGTAGTCGAAGGATTCTTTCAGAATGGAACTGACTATTCCAAGGTACTCTCACCGGTCGACCATTTGGGTGATGGAGTAAAGTGGCTGCGGAGAATCTCCATCCTTGGCGGATGGATGGGAAGACTGTTTTCTTCAATGGGATTTAGAGGAAGAAATGCACACCCGAGTGGTTTTAATGTGCATTGAAATGGAAATCTTGCGGTAACTGGAAAGAGCTTGTATATTGAAAAAAGCTTATCGGCAGTGGTCTTGACTCTCTAGGGACTGAACGGGGACTCAAGAGAAATGAGTCAGACAACTGTTGTTATCTCCGAATGGGCAAAAGTACATACATAATCCTTCTAATGTATGTCGAGGACATGTTGATCGCGGGGGTGACATGGAGGAGATAAAACAAGTCAAGTGGGAGTTGTCGATGCATTGGAGAAGGATCTTGGATCGGTCAAGACTCTCGGAATGAGGTTCGCGAGAGAAGGGTACACTTCCCTTGTCCCAGGATAATACAAGTGATCGATCGAGTTCAAGTTGGAGACTTGAAAGCAACTAAAAACCTTTGGAAGCACACATGAAACTTTCAAAGGAGCATGCACCGATAACCGACCAGGAGGCCGAAGAGATGAAGAATGTGCCCTACTCTTCAGCGGTCGGGAGTTTTATGTATGCAATGGTCTGTACGAGACCTGATATTGCACATGGAGTGGGAGTCGTGAGCAGGTTCATGTCGAACCCTGGGAAATAGCATTGGGAAGCAATGATGTGGTTGCTCCGATACCTCAAAGGGACATCCGAGCGGGAGCTGTGTTTTAGATGGGGATCGATCGAACTAACAGGGTACGTGGACGCCGACCTTGGAGGAGATCTGGATGATCGGAAGAGTACATCGGGGTATGTATTTACTGTTGGCGGTACAACTATTAGTTGGAAGTCGAAGTTGCAAAAGTTTGCCTCACTTTCCTCCACTGAGACAGAGTATGTTGCGATTTCGGAAGCAGGAAAGGAGATGGTGTGACTCCAGAATTTCCTGATGGAGATCGGTAAAGGGACCGATCTGCGGACTTTGTATAGTGACAATCAAAGTGCCATTTGTTTGGCGAAGAACCCGGTATTTCATGCTAGGACGAAGCACATTGAGTTGAAGTATCACTATATTAGGGATTTGCTCAAGAGAAAGGCGCTTCAGTTGATGAAGATCAAAAGTACTGAAAATCCGGCAGACATGTTGACGAAGGGAGTCACTGTGGCGAAGCTAGAGCTGTGCGTAGCTCTACTTGGTCTCACCAAGTGAGTTGGTGAGGGGAAACTATCAAGAGAAGATACATTATCGATCTCCAAGTGGGAGATTGTTAAGTGTGGAGATTGGTATTAGTATCGATCGGTGACACTTGGATGACGATCAGCAATGTGGTCGATCGGGGCACACATGGAAGACGGGATGGTCGGTATTGGTACCGATCGGTCGAGGACCGAAGTACGCAATACCGAATGTAACAAAGAGGACCGAAGGAATCGGTATAGGACCGATGGCACGTGACCCGAAGATATGAGATGGAGGCAATCGGTCGAGGAACGAACTGAGATATGGTGGGGCTCATTAGTCAAAGATATCGACAGTTATGGAAAGAGATATTGAAGGAAATAATATCATATCAAATCAGTATATATGGACGCATATATATGATTTGATTATGGATAATCATATATCGAGATATGATCAAATATTAGGAATATTTGTTTGTTACCTTAATATCTCAACCACCCATCTATATAAAGGGGTCTTAGAGTTCATTGTTATGTACTTCAATACTCTTGTATTCTGAGTTTTTCTCTTCGTGTGTGTGTGTTGTAATCTTCTCAAGTGATAGTGAATTTGGCCGTTTCCGCCGGTCACGTTGTTTTTTCCCTTTCCGGGTTTCCACGTTAATTTCTTGTGTCGTTGTTTTCTCTTTGCTTTAATTCTCGGGTTCTACTTAATCTATCGAGATTGTTCGCACACGTGTTCAATCCCCAACATGTTCATCAAGCGTCATTCGACCAAGGAAATTTTCCGCTTTCACATAAAACGCACCTCTATGAGGGTTCGACTTTATTGAATAGATCTTCAATATACTGAATCATTCGCTCAAATATTGATTATATTAGTTCCATACCGGTTTTATCTATATGTCATCAATATTGAATTCCACACATTCACCCTAGCATATCTTTAAATATTGACTTAATCGAATGTTGGTACGTTACACCTGCTTTCTTCAAACAAACCAAAATGCATAATTGGGAAACCTTGTACCGACAAACTTAAAACAATATGTCAGTGGCGGCGGTAAATATAGGTCCTTCAACCATACTTCACTCAATTATATGAAATCAATTCAAACTCTGCAGCTATTGTTCAACATTGAGACCACCGATAGGTCCATGACTATATATGTGTATCTCACATGCTCGACGAGTCCTGCTTGCAATGAACTTTCCACATATTCATCAATTGTCTTTTCCTTTCAAGCGAGAATTTTCGGTTCTTTATGTAATTCCTTTTCATTCTTTAAAACTACCTTAACACCATAGGTTCCATCTTTATATCATTCTCCTTATCCTTTTAGAGCAAAAACGCATTATCTTAATAAAGTTGTTCTTTCTGATTAGAATCTCACTATATAAGCATCTTTCTTGGTACTAGAGACATTGATTTCGCTTCGACACACGATATTATGAAAAGAACATAACAACACCAGATTTTTTTTTTTTTGAGAGGTATGAAACTTCATACTCAAATGGGTTAGGGATACGATGGCTCAGAATACATTGAAGGAACCTTTTCCAAGAGCAACATTATAAGCGAGGATAGGAAGATCAACTACTACGAGTTCCATTGATAAAGTACTCAATATTTCCTAATATCCCAATGTGACTGGAAGAATCATAGATCATTCGCAAGCAACATAATTGTTGTATAACTAGACTAACTAGTTCTATACCAAGACATCTGATAGAAAGCATATATAGTCAAGATATTCGTCAGCTCGATAAAGTCACTGATGAATTAAGAAAGCATGCTCAATAACCATATATTTCCGGACGAATATCATTTCGGGTGATCCATGAAATAACACCAATTTGACGTCTCTTTCGTTATCAACAATTGAACTTCAATAGGCATAGTTTGATAGTGCTTGATACTTCTGAATGTCCAACAACCATAATTCTCTGATCTCATTAAATAACTCAAGTATAAACACTGATAACCTCGTAGAGGCATTTGAAAAGATTGACAAATCACCATTGGAAGACACGATGATATGACCGCTAATAACAACGTCCTGATGAATACCATTCCAGACGAAAACCATTCTGGATAGTGAAGTAAATCAAATAGATGAATCATTCATGATTGATTCAGAATATTCCAAACGAATATCATTTCCGATGGCTATGAAAGACTATTAAATGACATCTTCGAGATAGGCTATGTGTTATCAATAACTCGATTATAGAGTAGAGGTATGATTTCAACTATTCAAGTTTAATAAGTCTCATTAATTCCAAATCTTTAACTATAATTCTCAGTGTTTCGCAACTCTTCGAGAACTTTCATTAACGCAGACCCACATGATCTGAACAGAAAATACTTATTGATGAAACCCTATTCAATTTTCGAAAAATAATTAATAACCAATGAAAACCAAGGTGATCTCACAACTCCACAATCATCCTCAAATCTATTGAAAGATGAGTAAGAGATCCGGATAGTTAATATAACCATTTAGGAGGTCTTGATTATTGAATAAGAATGCCGAGATACAAGTATACATTCAAATTATGAGGAGACGATACCTTCTTTCAATGATAGACTTCACGCCAAAATTTCATTTTGTTATTTTGGGGTAACTTTACGCGTTCCACGGTAATTCGTTGACAACAATCTTGTCGTTTTCACCATTTCTTCACCATGCATATTTGTAGTTTCTCCCTATACCACGATAATTACTCGCTCAGTCACGAATGCTTTCTCTTCCACACACTAGCTTCGTCTTTTGCCATAATAATTTCTCGATGTGGTATACTTCTAAAAGGCATACTCTTCAACTCCTCAATTCGAATATTAAGATATTCACTTCTATATTGTAGGACATGTATGATCTATGTACTAATAAATAATTCGCCGAGTTGCCAAAAACTTCCTTAGCCTCTGAGGCTTAACCTTAATGCATCAAAGTCATCGATATAACTTATGGAATATATATGAAAGCTACATAACTTCATGAAGGATGTCTGTAAATATATATAAGTATTTCACTATCTCGAATTCTTCTAATCGATAATTAGAAAACTCTCTTAATAACTCAAAATTGGATAACCTACATTATTAATTTCGATCTCTCACACGTTCTATGATCCCGAATAGACTGTGTACATACTGAGTAAGTTCCTCCATAGTAATTACGTCTTACCTCATGTTATGGTAAATTAGTCTTAGGGAGAGTCATTGGGTTCTCGGGTTGAATAATCTAATTACCTTCCCAGCCTCAGTCTCGGGCATTCCTTCCACTGTAGTAATTAGCTCATCAAAATAGCCAAGCTTCAATAACCTCTTAACATCAGACAATCAGTAACTTATCCGGGCATCAGTAACTTGTTTGAAACGATAATGGAAGATGACAAAATACTTGGGATTCGTAAGTCAACAGTGTCAGTACTTATAATGGAGGGAGATATATAAGGAATCCTTCTTTCAATTGTTATCATGGTGAGAATATGCTTGTAATTGAGTGCCGAAAAAATCCGCATCTCAGTTTTCCATGGCTTCATTATCACACACTGCTTCATCTTCAGCAATATACTAGGTACATCTTAGGGAAATCTCTTACATTTCTTCCGACGATCCTTGTTTAAGAACTGCGTAGAGGGTGGCCAGCCAAAACAAGCTGAAATACTTCGAGAGATGCTCCTGCATTGCTCCTCAAAACGGGTTACAACACCCAACAATGTCTCCTTAGGATCATTCCGCAAAGTGATTAAACGTGTAGTTGACTCTACCGATACATTGAAATGCACACATGCCGAATAAAATTGATGCATGAATCTCAATATGAAATGATAGAAAACCTCGCCAAAAGGTTGAATAACCGTAAGATAATCTCATTCAAAGAAGCTACCGAAACTTCGTTTTTGATCAATTCCCCATATGATAAAAGCTGAAAGTCTACTTTATTCTTATATAATAGATGTGGCTCAGGTGTTTGGGTTGAGTTCACGTCATTCTCATCTTAATATTCTTATACAATATCTATTTAAGATATCGTTCGCGCCTCAAATTATCAAACGATAACAAATCGTTTATCTAATACTCATTTGACTTTCATCACATTAACCTCGGAAAAATCTTGTTTCACACATAAATCTTTATTTACTCAAGATATCAACCAACGAACANCCTCAGTCTCGGGCATTCCTTCCACTGTAGTAATTAGCTCATCAAAATAGCCAAGCTTCAATAACCTCTCAACATCGGACAATCAGTAACTTATCCGGGCATCAATAACTTATTTGGGATTTGTAAGTCCACAGTGTCAGTACTTATAATGGAGGGAGATATATAAGGAATCCTCATTTCAATTGTTATCATGGTGAGAATATGTTTGTAATTGAGTGCCGAAAAAGTCCGCATCTCAGTTTTCCACATTGAAGTCATACCGGTGGTATATCGCCCGGTATATCGGTCATACCAGTAAATATCGGTCGTGACCGGTACACCGGTATTCCGATATATCGCCGGTATACCAACGGTATATTGTAAAAAAACACTCGTACCGATCAGGACCGGTACGAGCGGTACCGACCGATATGACTTCCTTGGTTTTCCATGGCTTCATTATCACACACTGCTTCATCTTCAACAATATACTAGGTACATTTTAGGGAAATCTCTTACATTTCTTCCGACGATCCTTGTTAAAGAATTGCGTAGAGGGTGGCCAGCCAAAATAAGCTGAAATACTCCGACTTTCTTACTAACAATAATTCGAGAGATGCTCCTGCATTGCTCCTCAAAACGGGATACAACACCCAACAATATCTCCTTAGGATCATTCCGCAAAGTGATTAAATGTGTAGTTGACTCCACCGATACATTGAAATGCACACAAGTCGAATAAAATTTATGCATGAATCCCAATATGAAATGATAGAAAACCTCGCCAAAAGGTTGAATAACCGGAAGATAGTCTCATTCAAAGAAGCTGCCGAAACTTCGATTCGATCAATTCCCCATATGATAAATGCTGAAAGTCTACTTTATCCTTATATAACAGATGTGGCTCATGTGTTTGGGTTGAGTTCACGTCATTCTCATCTTAATATTCTTAGACAATATCTACTTAAGATATCGTTCGCGCCTCAAATTATCAAGCGATAACAAACCGTTTATCTAATACTCATTTGACTTTCAACACATTAACCTCGGAAAAAACTTGTTTCACACATAAATCTTTATTTACTCAAGATATCAACCAACGAACAACTCTTCACATGCCCTCTTTAATCTCATTCTTTCATATAAAACTCTACCTCACACATTATTCAACTCTATTCCGCAATAGTTGAAATCACTGCTAATGAAATCCCACTCTGGATATATATCATGGCACACACCGATGCAATGCGTTTACACTACCGCGAACTCTTCCGGTGGCACTGATTGAGTCGCAAGTAAAATATCTATCGATTTATATCGAATGAGGATATACTCCGTCACAATATCTTCATCTATATAGTTCTCATATCAAAAATCCCATATCATCATAATAAATAACAAAATCCAAGCTCAGCACAAGAGCTCTCAATGGGACTAAGTCTCAGGTCCCCACGCACGGCGCCAAACTGATATAGTCTTAAAATATTTTTGGTATTTTTTATCACTCAATTTAATTTTTTTTTGATGTTGTTAAGACACAAAGAATTACGAGGTTGGGCCCACAATGTGTGAGCTTACGTCCTCGGGAGAGCGAAGCTCTACCTAGGTGTTTCAATATAATAAAGTACAACATTACAAAATATGGTATATTCAATCAAATAAATGATATCGACTTGATATGGGGGGAAGAAATGAGCTCGATAATAAAGATCGGGACGAAATCATTGAATCATTATTCATGGCAGATTTTATTGTTCATGATGGAGGCACTATTCAACCGGAGTTACTATTCATCGCCGGAGTTGCTATTTATCGCTAGAGGTAGTATTGATCGCAGATTTCACTATTCATCCCGGAGTTACTATTTTTATCGCAAAATACTATTCACCGCCGGAGTTCACTATTCATTACCGGAGTTGCTATTCAACGCAGATTTCACTATTCATCATGGAGTACTGTTTTATCACAAAATACTATTCATCGCGGATTTCACTATTCATTCCGGAGTTACTATTTTATCGCGGATACTATTCACCGCCGGATTTACTATTCATTCGCGGATTTTACTATTCATCTCGGAGTTACTATTTTATCGCGATTTACTATTCATTGCCGGAGTTACTGTTTTATCGTGGATTACTATTCATCACGGATTTCACTATTAACCGCCAGAGTTACTGTTTTATCGCGGATCTACTATTCACTGCCCGAATTACTGTTCATCGCGCATTTTAGGACTTGCCTGATTTCAGGAATTCCAACTCCGAGTTTTTTCTTAATTCATCTCCCATTCCGAACCCTTTTCAAGTGATCATAGACTTGTATTTATTGAGAATTCAAGCGAGTAACTCACCTATCGGTTAAAAGCCCAATCTTATCCGATTTGGCCCAATTTGCACAAAAACATTCGGTTTCAACCGGATATCTATCGTAATGTCCCTAATTACTCGCAATGCCTCTCGATCGGCTCGTAACTTGCAGAAATTAGCCAAAATACACTCAGCAGAGATATATCTCAACAATACTCATCAGATATCCAAACTATCACATAATATTTGCCATAACATCTTCTGGACACCAAATTACGAAAATACCCCTAGCGCCACTCCAACTCGAAATTATGCAATAATACTCGTGACTCCTCCGGAAACTTTCCATGTGGTCTCCGGATGCCCAAAGCAAATAAGAATATCTCACATTGCAGAAAATACCGTAGTGGGCATACGGATCGGACCCGGTGCATCCAAATTACGAAAATACATACGTCGTCATTTCAACCACAAATCACCTCAGAATACCGAAAATACCATAGTGATCGTACCGATCGGACCCGGAGTGTCCAGATTACAAAAATTCCCTTGCCATCATTTCCGAGCGAAATCATCCAAAACTGCTCCAAACACCATCAGAATCTTCATACGTGGGCCAGACATGACCAAATTACGAGACTACCCCCGATATCATATTGCTCAATAAACGTAATTGAAAACCGAAGATACCTTTTAGTCACGTCAGACGAGCCTAGGGGTATCATAATTACCTAAATAACCTCGGGCAATATCATCATCCATTGCAGGGTACCCGATCCTAGAGTTCTCATCAAACGGTATACCGATTTAGGGTTACCGTCTCGTATGAAAACATTCATACTAAGTTAAAAATCCAATTATAGATGTATAACATTTAATAATATTTAATGAATTTTAGTATAATTACAATTTTTTATATTATTAGTCTTAATCCTTGAGTAATCCTCGCATTTAATTAGAGATACCAAGCAAGATAGTAGCTCACGTGTCACAATTACACTATAGATATTTTTGTCTGAATTTTTAAATGCTTGTTGGCTTAATTATTCGTTATTCCATTAATTTCTAATGATTGATTCTCAAATCTAACATTAGCTCACGTGGAGATCGACTAGCTCCAATATCACATTGACCATAGAGAGAAACGAGAATTAATTTATTGGGGATCCATTAGGAAATATCGATCAATTACTTATGATCACGATAGATGATGGTTTATCGAACATAAATAAAACAATCGGAGTAAATGTACATGTTTATGTTCGATTAGATATAGTGCAAATATTTAATAACACTTTGTTATTGGATAAAACTCTTAGTCTATGAATTAAACTTCTCAAGGGATGACATACTACAATTACATAATTTTAAGTGTAATTTGACGAGAAAATGACTTTGATCCACAAACTAATTTTGGCAAAAATAATTTATATAATTTGTAATGTATATTTATTACCGAACATTAAAGTTTTGGCAAATCTGGTTCTCTAAATTTACAATATTCGACAAATCAAATCTCTAAAGATGTAAAATTGATTGTCGATTTTATTTTGGCTGAGGATTCGTTTGCCAAAATTAAAAATTTTGAAAAATCAATTATGTCATACAATTTTACCATATAAATTTTGAAACTTGTTTTGTCAAAACTTAGAATTTATGGAGATAAGTTTTGTTATCTTCGCACTTTGTGGATTATATTTTTCACAATTATAAAACTTTAAAGGACAAAATTGTTAAAGCCATGAAAACAAATCTTATATCTTTGTTATTATTATTTTATATTTAATTTACATTTTCTTTATCTTATAGAAATGGTTAGAACTTAGAAGACAAACAAATATAAGAGGTGTTATCTTTTGGGTGAAGTTTGCCGGTGACCCTTCAACTTTCGTGTGGTGTAAAGGGCATGCCATCTAAGTTACGAAATTGCAAATATGACACCTCAAGTTACCAAAAATATGCAAATATGACACCCAAAGTTAATAAAAATACGCACATATGACCCTCCAACTTTAATTAAATGCATGTACGACACCTCAAGTAAACAATACCGTTTAATATTGACCCTCTACGACATTATTATTGTTTTACATCCAGATGCACATTTCTCGAACTTGAAGTATCAATTTTGTATAATTTTTCGTATAAAATACTTATTTGCATAATTTGTGAACATTGACAACTAATACTGCGAACGAAAAATGTTTACAAACTTAACGGAAAATCATGTATTAAATACCAGGGGTCAAAACAAACGGTTTTGATAACTTGAGGGGTCATTCCTGTAATTTCATAAGTTGGAGGACATAGCCTTTACACAGCTCGTAAGTTGGGGGGCTATTTATGCAATTTTCTCGTTATCTTTTTTATTCACTGTTATTACAGGATCAAACTGAGAACATAATTTTGTAGTTTTAATTTGGAAATAGTATAAAGTGTAATTCTAAAATAATACATTAAAATTACAAACCGCTGACAACTAGTATCATATCCTTTCATTTGTGCAATATTAATCTATTATTGCTATGAAATCATCATTTACAGGCAGCCGCCGGAGAATTGGGAAGATATTACTGGCGATTTCTCTTTCTCAGGCAATCCTCCACCACAAAAATGCGAACATTCATAGCCCAATTCTGATCAACATCAGGCTTGATTCACCAGATCATTGGTGCTGATAAATGTGCCGTGAAAACCGTAAGGAACTCTGGATGGAAGTTTAACAGACGCTTCAAGTTGCATCGTCATCGCATTAACGATTTTCAGCTCCGATTTTCCAGTATTCTCTTCATGGACGAACGTCAGAACGTACCCGGTATCTTCTTCCTTCCCAGCGGGAAGATACAGAGGCTCTCCGCCGTACTTGTTGTCGCCATAGATATACTTCTTGACTTCTCCGGTGAAAAGATCCACCTTAGCGAAACCGGAAACTTTGGGCCATGGTTCTGCTATGGCTAAGTACACGTAACGTGTTCTTCTCCCAAGCTTGTTCCGGTTAACCATTCCTGCTTCAAGGTTTAATTGATCATGTTCTGACATTATGGGTCTCCTTGTTGATTTCCCAGTTTTGAGGTTTAATCTGATTTCTGATAGAATAGTCTGTAATTTCTCTTCTTTTTCGTTAAAAATGGAGTCTGGTGGAGTCATGCATGACCCGACGACAACGATTTCGTTAGTTTCAGGCTCTTCCCATGAATTCCAGAGATGGAAACAGAAGCAATCTGGAACTTCAATCCATTTTATTGTTGCTCCATCAATGGCGTATTTGTCCAGAACGCCGAATCTGCAAGTTTTGTTCTTGTCGTAGATCATCGGAGAACCGCCTCTGATCATTTCAGACAATTTGAAGATAACTTGTTGATCTGGGATTATAACGAAGTTCTCTGTAATGGCGAAATCATGCATCATTGTTGGTTCAGAAACTGGGATTTCAATATCCTCTGATTTTTCCCCTGTTTTCGTGAATCTGAAATATTTCAGGTATGGCTTCTTAACGACGTCGTAGCTTAAAGCGAAGAGTTCGCCGGTAACTGGGTCGAGCTTTGGGTGAGCGATCATGGTGTCTTTCAGTTGTCCGTTGAAATTATACCGTTCAACTGTTTTCACGTCGCCGTCGGCACTGACACGGACGTGGTACGGCAAATCGTCTTCAGACATAGCGAGCAGCCGCCGGTTGAAATAAACTAAGCCGGCGTTCGCAACTCCGGCGCCGTTGCTGTGATCTACGATCTTAAATAAGCCGCGAGCGTAGAAAAGTAGCAGTCTAGCTATACCGGAATGTCCATGAAGCTCGCCGATAGCTTTCGGGAAGATCGGCCGGCCGAGGGCCCGCTCTTGAACAAATCTGCTGGTCTCAGTGAATCTGCAAGCGTAGCTCACAGACCCATTCTCAAATTTCACGGCGTGGATCATCCCATCGCCGTCAAAGAAGTGATGTCCGGCGACTGGCTTATGAAACGGATTAGCTCCGTTTCTAACATACACGCCTTGAATTTCTTCCGGGATCTTCCCAACCACCGGGAGAAACCCCTTCACCGGCTGCTCAGACACAGCAGAGAAATTCCCAGCAATTTGAACATTCGGGTCGGCGGTTTTCGGCAGTGGGTGTTCATGATCACGAGCGTTTATCACAGTTTCAAGAGCGTCTAACGCCATAGCCGCCGCCGTCTGGAGGATGTTCCGATTTAAGGGAAACTGCGGAAGAACGACGGCGGGGGAATGAGCTCGAAGAGTGCACTGAACGGTGTTAGAGATTTTGTAAGAAGGTTTAGTGATATATGAACGTTTGGCTTTAGGGGAAATGTAGAAAGTTGGCTTGAGAATTGAGCTCGGGGAGCAGGCAGCCATGGCTGATTTTCAAGTCAAGTGTGTGTATTTTAAGTGGGAATGGGTCAAGTATATATATAGGAATGAGTAGCCTGTGGGTTTCGTGTGTTAAAAGACTGATTCATATTAAAATCATTGTGTTTAATATAAGATTTTTACTTAGATATGATGCCATTTTAATTATTTTAAATGTTAAATAATCAAAATTGTATATAAAACATTGAAACTTATGTAACACGTTTTTTAGTATTATTATTTGAATGATATTTAGGAAGACACCAGCCACTATTGACGAGATTTATTTCTATTACAATCATAGTTTTTGAAATCGGTTTGGATATACTCCTAAAAATTGGTTACGAATCAATTAGGAACGGAGTCATATCTGGTTTCAAAGCCAAGAGTTGGCCAATAAATTGATTCTAATTTTTTTGGTATGGAGTTAATGATCGTAAATTTGGTTTTCAATTGTGATTGTTGGAGATTAAAATTAAACTTTATTGTTGTAAATAATCGAGTATTAAAAATTTGAGAAAATTGTATAAATAGTCCATCAACTTACGAGCTGTGTAAAGGCTATATCCTCCAACTTATGAAATTGCAGAAATGACCCCTCAAGTTATCAATATCGTTTGTTTTTTTACCCCTGGTATTTAGTACATGATTTTCCGTTAAGTTTGCAAACATTTTTCGTTGGCAGTATTCGTTCTCAATGTTCACAAATTATACAAATAAGTCTTTTAGACGAAAAATTATACAAAATTGATACTTCAAGTTCAAGAAATGTGCATCCGGACATAAAACAATAACAATGTCGTAGAGGGTCAATATTAAACGGTATTGTTTACTTAAGGTGTCGTACATGCATTTAATTAAAGTTGGAGGGTCATATTTATATATTTTTATCAACGTGAGGTGTCATATTTGCATATTTTTGTTAACTTGAGGTGTCATATTTGCAATTTCATAACTTGGACGGCATGCCATTTACACCACCCGAAAGTTGGAGGGTCACCTACAAACGTCACCCGAAGATTAATGTATGTATATCTAATGGGCGGTAGTCTTTCATAATATTGTCGCGATAACAATTTTGATCATAAATTTTTATAATTATGGTACGTGTAATTACCTAATTATATTATAGCAAATCATATCTCCATATTTTGTACTATTTGACATAACCAATCCTAAAATNCTGGCAGATAACGCTTATTTTTACTAAGGTTATCTTCGGTCCTCCGTGTTGAACATCGGGCCGGTCTTCTTAAAGGTGTAATTGGGCTGTGAGAATTCGTTTTGATTATTTAAACTGGCCCAACAGTTATCAGACCTCACCCATTACAGGGTACCCGGTCCTAGAGTTCTCATCAATTTGACATAACCAATCCTAAAATTTTAATTTATTTTGTGAAATTAATCTATGATATTTTAAATTTTGACAATTAAAATTTTCATTAAACATAAAACTTTGATGATACGCTTTTCACTTTAAATGTCACATTTATAAAAATTTGTAAACTTTGAAAATCAATTTTACTAAAAACGCAAAGTGAAAAATGTCTATCAACAATTGGAATCAATTTTTTCAAAAAATCATCAAAATTTGTGACTACATACTCCATTTAATTAAAGTATATATTTTAATTTATATGAAAATGTAAAATATAAATTTATTTGGAGTGTTGTTTGAACAACTATAAAAGAAATTTGCGTTCCAAAAAATATGGTTATAATTCAATGTAGTTTTGATACATTTAGTTACTTTATTCCAAGTGTTTAATTAAAATTAGTGGTTGGAAATAGTTAATAGGTTTTTGTTTAGATTTTTCCTTAATCGAAATAAGCGAATTAGAAGTAGGTTTGTGCTAGTTTCGTTTTATCAGTTTTGACGTTCTTATCCATCGGTTTATCAATTGTAGTGTTTTAAATTTCCGGTATATCGGAAATTTAGGACTTTCCGGTACGTGATATTTCGGGTCGGGTCGGATTTTTGGGGTCGGGTCGAGTTTTATATTAAAAAATAAAATATGAATTTTTTATAATTTAATTTATTTTAATATTCCGGTACATATCCGGTATACTCAAAACGTATCCGGTATACCGATCTAATGAATTTGTCTGGTATACCGACCGGTACCGGTTTTTAAAACATTGGTCAATTGTTAGACTTCTAACATTTGAGGTTTAATAAGTTTTGTTTCAATTTAACGGTAATGTTCAAATATATTTTACAATGAGTGATGTTTGTTATTGGTCCCTAATCTTTGAAATAGTGTAAAGGTAATGCCCTTATAGTTTCAAAATTGCGTACGAAGCACCTAAAGTTTACATGATGTGTGTGGTTGACCCTCTAACTTTTTAAATTTGTAAACACTATACCCTCAAAGTTTAAAAATTGCATAGTTAACCTCCAAAGTTTCAAATCCGTTTATATTTAACCCTATGTTCGGTATTTTTTTGAGTTTTTATGCAATTGACCTCGTTTTTTTCACATGTTAAAATTGGCCGATTTTGTTTATTAATTTGATATTTAGCCTTCGAACATATTAAAGAGTTCATAATTTACTCGGAGAAATATGTACCGGAAAAATATTTAACATCCGCTTGTTAAAAGACTAATTTGTCTTACAATGTTTTGTTATTATATTTCATGGCAATTTTACTTAGTATATAAATTCAAAAAAATATCGGACGTAAGGATTTCATATAAACGATTTTGAAACTATGGGGGCCAACTATGCAATTTTTAAACTTTAAGGGCATGGTATTTACAAATTTAAAAAGTTGAAGGATCAACCACACACATTATGTAAATTTTGGGTACTTCATACGCAATTTTGAAACTATAGGAGCATCGTTTTTACAGTATTTCAAATATTAGGGGTTATCCTTGCAATTTTCTCATTTTTTTACAATAGACATAATATTGTTATTATACTTTTTCCAAATTTTGAAATTAATAATTTTGAATTTATATTAATTTATTAATTAATTCAACATGAATAAGATCGGACCAACTCACCTACCTGTGTACGTATAGTATTAGTTGATAACCGAACTAAGAACCGATTAACCGTAATCGAAGCGATTGAATGAGTACTAGTTCAATCGATGACCTGGTTCGGGAGTGTTTTCCCACTCCCTAATTTAAAACATTCAAAACCTTATTTGTTATAAAAAATCTAATAGGATTTGAGTTTAATTACCACCATAATATCATTGTGTGCAAAACTTATTTTTTCTACATATATTTAATATATTTTGCGATTTTTGAATGGCATCATAGAAATAATGGTCAAGTGAAATCAATGTACTCTGTTGTTAGATCATCATCGTATAAGCAATCATTATTTAAAAAAATTATTTTTAAAACATCTCTACATTGATCATTATTTTATGAAATGATATTTTTTTATTTACTTTTAATTAATTGTTTATCACTTATAAATTATGTTTCATTATTAATTTACGATAAACGTATTATTTCGAAGCTAACTTTTTAAATTGTTATATATATTTTTATAATTTGACATATGACATTTATATTTTTGGATTTTTTTAACATCCAATGAGATCGTGTTTTTTTCATGTTTTTATACACAAATTGAATTGGTGTTTTATTTGTGTAAAATAAAACATAACATTTATTTGTGTGAAATAAAACAAAATTTGAATTGATGCTTATATTTATTTTTGAATTGATAATTAGTTCCAAACATAACATTTATTTGACCATCTCCAAAAAAACAAAACAATGTTCATTAGTATAATAAAATTCGATATAATTATTTTATTTAATACTTTAAAACAAATTCATTTTATAATTATTGGAAATGTGAAACTCTACAACGTGAAAAAAAAGAGAGAAATAATTATTGAAAGTTTATAGGAATGAAATACTAAACAATTTTAAAAGTTAAAATAATATGATTGAAAAACAAAATACTTTTGAAATAAAAATTGAAGTAAGTAATGATAGAAGGAGGAAAAAGTCGAATAATAAACAATTTAAATACACATAAATATGTACATAATTTTATTGCATCTAAACAGTGTACAATATCACACAATTTTATTCTCTCTATCAAGCAAGTATGTTTATGTAGAATTTGTTTGGGTCTTCGAACTTGAATACCATACTTCTTTAAATGATTTTTCGATTTTATGACTTGTTGAAAATATAGAGTTAACCGAACTTATGAAGGAAATGTGCACGATATAATATATAAGGGGATAAAATAATATCGTAAATAATTTGAACAAATTTTTTATTAGCATATTATCTTTTTTTATAAATCAATTTAAATTTCATCAGAAATCCAATGTGAGACAATTTAATGTTTCAAGATGATTTGAAATCTTGTAATATTTGTAGTTAATCTTAATTGGCTTAACAAGGAAAGATATAATAAGGGCAAAAATATCAAAAGTAGACATAATAAATAGGATACGTTTCGTGATCTTGTAATAGAAGTACTTGAGATAAACGTGGCAAATCCTGGTGAAATTTTCACAAACACTGGAGTGCTATAAATATCTGTGTTCTATCTAATATATGGTGAAGATTTAATTAAGATTAGTCATTAATTGCTCATTAATTACACTGTTTAAATTCTTTTACATGGTATCTTGTTTAAGATGATGTGTCACTCACCAAGAGCTTTTCTCAGTTTACCAAATTATGACAAAATTAATTTTACCATTAAATCACGACTTCTTTCATTTCTGGGTCCAATGGAATTCAGAGGTATATGAAGAAGCCCCTCAAATAGAGATTTTTTCTTTCGCCCCTATTTCGATTGTTAGAAATTCTTGTGAAATGCGACACGTTTTTTAATTACCACCACAAGTAAAATTATAACTTCATTTTTTATATTCCTTCAAAACATGATTTACCCGAACGAAGTTAAATAAGTTTTATTAGTATAAGAGATAAATTAAGACATAAATAATAATAATATTATTATATACAATATCTAAGGGTGGGTATGTGTCCGATCCAACGGGTTACGGGTTGAACCCATAGAACATGTCAACACGTGCGGTTGATATGACGGGTTAGTGAATATTCTTGACCTGTCAATGGCTATGCGGCATCGACTAGTCCGATCGACTCGACTCGACTCGACTCGACACGACTCAGCAAGAGTATAAGAGTTAGATTTTTGACTCTGCTCGGATTATTAAATAAAAGCAAAATTAAAAAAAGTAATTCTTATAATTTGTAGAAAGTTGCATAAAGTCAAGTTTAAAAATACAAATATTTATAAATTCATTATATAAAAATATTTAACTTATAAAAAATGAATATCGTTCGTCGATTCTACTATCTCCCCCAAAAACAACTAATTTTCGGTCCATCATCGCTTGCACGAAGAATTCACAAGTAGATCGACAACATTAAAAAGTTGTGAAAGCACATAAGATACATTTCCTATGAATAAAAAAATCAAATTAAGAAAGAAATCAAAACGACGTTGTTTTGTGTAAAGTGTCAAGAGTCGGAGTCAGTCAGAGAGTCCGACTCGACTCGACACGGGAGAATGTGAAAAATTGAAGAGTCGGTGTCGCATAGATCAACGGGTTGACCTGACGGGTTAGAAGTTCGGCTCAACCCGTCAACGGATTGAAATAATATTAATTAAAAATTAAAAATAATAATTATTTAAATTTTAAAATTAAAAAAATAATAAAGTATGGCATACATCAATCCGTTGGTCTGTACAAATTGACGGGTTGATTTTTGCAGTCCAACCCGTACACATATTTTCCGCGGATCAATTCATGGGTTGACCCGTTTATACGGGTTGGACCGACCCATGCCCACCCCGAGCAATATCAATCAAATATATTTTAAAAATATTTTTATGTCTAATTTTTATGAATTAATTATTTGTTAATAAAAATATGTTTTGATGATACTATTTGGATGAAGATATGGAAGAATGTATATATATCATCGGGAAGTGAGAAACACTTGATTATATAGATGTGATGTCATTTTGATTTTGAGTTTGAAGATAATATTTTGTTGATATTAGAGAAATAATAGTAAATACATTTGTTATTACAATTCTAAATTAAAAATGTAATAGATCGATAAAGATCAAATAAAAAAATAAACCGAATAAATCGATATTTTATCATCTTTAGTATTGATTAATCACAACATTATTAATAATAGGTATAATCCTTGATTTAAAATAAATATTTTTTTAATTATTTTTAATTATAATATTTTTATTTTTATTTAAAAAAAAATTCAATATCTTCTTTTGGATAAAAGAGAATTGGGATAGTGTTTAAAGAGAAGAGTGGATGCCTAGTTAGATTGGGTGCCCACGACACAACCTAATGGTAAAATGTGATTTGGCTATAGGTTCGATTAGACTCAAATTGAACCCGACCCATAGTAATCCCAAAATTCAACTTACTAGACCAAATAAAATTGCACCCATTGTCATGCCTTGATTGAACTTGTTCTACCTTAATTGTTTGTGTAATGGTACATTTTATTGTATTAAAAGGTGGAAGATTCTTTATTATTCAATATTGTGAAATATTAAAGATATTTTATAATATTTTATAAATATTCTTTCCAACCAGTCAAAAACACAATTGTGAAAATTACTTTCTTTAGTATTGCGTTAATATTCAAACTTTTACTTTAGCAATATCAACTCAATAATATGATAATAATTTTTTAAAAAAATATCAACAATTGNCAGTGTACAATATCACACAATTTTATTCTCTCTATCAAGCAAGTATGTTTATGTAGAATATGTTTGGGTCTTCGAACTTGAATACCATACTTATTTAAATGATTTTTCGATTTTATGACTTGTTGAAAATATAGAGTTAACCGAACTTATGAAGGAAATATGTACGATATAATATATAAGGGGATAAAATAATATTGTAAATGATTTGAACAAATTATTTATTAGCATATTATCTTTTTTTATAAATCAATCTAAATTTCATCAGAAATCTAATGTGAGACAATTTCATATTTTAAGATGATTTTAAATCTTGTAATATTTGTAGTTAATCTTAATTGGCTTAACAAGGAAAGATATAATAAGGGCAAAAATATCAAAAGTAGACATAATAAATAGGATACGTTTCGTGATCTTGTAATAGAAGTACTTGAGATAAACGTGGCAAATCCTGGTGAAATTTTCACAAACACTGGAGTGCTATAAATATCTGTGTTCTATCTAATATATGGTGAAGATTTAATTAAGATTAGTCATTAATTGCTCATTAATTACACTGTTTAAATTCTTTTACATGGTATCTTGTTGAAGATGATGTGTCACTCACCAAGAGCTTTTCTCAGTTTACCAAATTATGACAAAATTAATTTTACCATTAAATCACGACTTCTTTCATTTCTGGGTCCAATGGAATTCAGAGGTATAGGAAGAAGCCCCTCAAATAGAGATTTTTTCTATCGCCCCTATTTCGATTGTTAGAAATTCTTGTGAAATGCGACACGTTTTTTAATTACCACCACAAGTAAAATTATAACTTCATTTTTAATATTCCTTCAAAACATGATTTACCCGAACGAAGTTAAATAAGTTTTATTAGCATGAGAGATAAATTAAGACATAAATAATAATAATACTATTATATACAATATCTCGGGGTGGGCATGTGTCCGACCCAACGGGTTACGGGTTGAACCCATAGAACATGTCAACACGTACGGTTGATCTGACGGGTTAGTGAATATTCTTGACCTGTCAACGGCTATGTGACATTAACTAGTCCGACCGACTCAGTGCGACTAGACTCGACTCGGCAAGAGTATAAGAGTCATATTTTTTACTCGACTCGGATTATTAAATAAAAGCAAAATTAAAAAAAAATTAATTCTTACAATTTGTAGAAAGTTGCATAAAGTCAAGTTTAAAACTACAAATGTTTATAAATTAATTATATAAGAAGATTTAACTTATAAAAAATGAATATCGTTTGTCGATTCTACCATCTTCCCCAAAAACAACTAATTTTCGGTCAATTATCGCTTGCACGAAGAATTCACAAGTAGATCGACAACATTAAAAAGTTGTGAAAGCACATAAAATACGTTTCCTATGAATAAAAAAATCAAATTAAGAAAGAAATCAAAACGACGTTGTTTTGTGTAAAGTGTCAAGAGTCGGAGTCAGTCGGAGAGTCCGACTCGACTTGACACGGGAGAATGTAAAAAATTGAAGAGTCGATGCCGCATAGGTCAACGGGTTGACCTTACGGGTTAGAAGTTTGGCTCAACCCGTCAACGGGTTGAAATAATATTAATTAAAAATTAAAAATAATAATTATTTTAAATTTTAAAATTTAAAAAATAATAAAGTATGGCATACATCAATCCGTTGCCCTGTACAGATTGACGGGTTGATTTTTGCAGTCCAACCCATACAATATTTTCCGCGGACCAATTTATGGGTTGACCTGTTTGTACGGGTTGGACCGACCCATGCTCACCCCTAACAATATCAATCAAATATATTTTTAAAATATTTTTATGTCTCATTTTTATGAATTAATTATTTGTTAATAAAAATATGTTTTGATGATACTATTTGGATGAAGATATGGAAGAATGTATATATATAATCGGGAAGTGAGAAACACTTGATTAAATAGATGTGATGTCATTTTGATTTTGAGTTTGAAGATAATATTTTGTTGATATTAGAGATAATAATAGTAAATACATTTGTTATTACAATTCTAAATTAAAAATGTAATCGATCGATAAAGATCAAATAAAAAAATAACCCGATTAAATCGATATTTTATCATCTTTAGTATCGATTAATCGCAATATCATTAATAATAGGTATAATTTTTGATTTAAAATAAATATTTTTTAAATTATAACATTTTTATTTTGATTTAAAAAAATTCAATATCATCTCCTTTTGGAGAAAAGAGAGTTGGGATAGTGTCTTTTCGCAAAGAGATGAGTGGATAGGTGATGTGACAACGAATGAATGCCTAGTTAGATTGGATGCCCACGACAACCTCATGGTAAAATGTGGGTTTTTTCGTTCGAATAATGCTAAAATGAAGCCGCGTATGATGAACAGCGGTCACGTTTGGTAAACGCTGCCGCGAGTTAATTCAGTGGAGGCCACGTTTACCGAACATGGCCTCGAGTTAAATATGTGTAATTACATTTATGCCCCTCCCCCAAATCTACTATAAATAATCATTAATTTTTATCCTCTTTACACCATCTTCATTCTCATTCTCTCCATCATCCAACATATAGTTATTAAGGTATAATTATATTTCTTTAAATTAAAGTTATTGTATTATTTAATTGGTTTTTATTACGTTTAAATTTATTTTTTCTAATTATGATTTGTTTTTAAATTATATTTGTTTATGATTATTAATAAATGTTTTTTGAAAGTTTTGTTTAATATGTTTATAATATTTAGTATACATTTCATTTCAATCTTTATTGTAATTAGGATTCGTTTTTTATCATTTAGAAATATTTAGTTTAGTATTTAAGATTATTATTTTTTTTAAAGAGTACATTATTATGTTTAGAATGTTTAGTATATAATTTAATTGGAGTATTTGTTTTAAATAATAATTTTTTTAAATTAGCAATTTTATTTTAGTATTTACGAAAATTAGTTTTTTAAAGAGTATTATTTGTTTAAAAATATTTAGTATATTTTTTATAATTAGGATGTTTTTTTATCATTTAGAAATATTTAGTTTAGTACTTAAGATTAATTTATGATTTTTAAAAAGTATATTATTATGTTTACAATGTATAGTAAATAATTTAATCGGAGTATTTGTTTTAAATAATAAATTTGTTGTAATTAGTAATATTTATTTAGTATTTATAAAAATATTGTTTTGAATAGTAATATTTGTTTAGAAATATTTATTATATTTTATAATTAGAATGTTTTTTTATCGTTTAAAAATATTTAGTTTACTATTTAGGATTAGTTTGTGATTTTTAAAGAGTAGATTATTATGTTTACAATGTTTATTATATAATTTAATTAGAGTATTTGTTTAAAAGAGTAGTATTTGTTTAGAAAATTAGTTTTTATCGTAGAATGCTTAATATATAATTTAATTGAGTATTTGTTTTAAAGAGTAATATTTGTTTAGAAATATTTAATATATTTTTTATAATTAGGATGTTTTTTATCATTTAGAAATATTTAGTTTACTATTTAGAATTAGTTTATGATTTTTAAAGAGTATATTATTATGTTTACAATGTTTAGTATATAATTTAATTGAATTATTTGTTTTAAAGAGTAGTATTTGTAGTATAATTTACGTTTATTGTTTAATGTTGGTGAAAATTTTTTGATGCATATATGAGTCGTCGTCGTTTTCGTACTCCAGCTGCGACTACATTGTTGTATCGTCAAGAACAACATATTAATAGCGATATTATTCGATGTGAACATGGAGGTGTTTTACAGTTCAAGCATAGAGAACATTACTTGTACAAAATGGGACAACTGGATGATAGAGTGAATGCATACTTGATCGAGTGGGGGTTCTATGGCGTTTTGAAAACCGTTAAAATGAGATTAGACACTCATCTAATGACTGCACTTATCAAGCGTTGGAGACCAGAAACGCACACATTCTTTTTACCTTATGGTGAAGCGACCGTTACTCTCCACGACGTATCACTTATTTGAGGTCTACCTATTCAGGGCGTTCCTATTACGGGTCCAAGAACCATTAGAAGTGAAGTGAACTGAGTTTCGTTTTGTACCACCACTTTCGGCTGGACTCCCGCTACATCCGTATTTACTGAGCCGTATTTCAAAGTACGGCATTTGGTAGAGTTCGTTGTTGCCCGGGCTGCATCACACTTAGAAAGCGATGCAGAGGTCCTCCAGTTCGCTCGTGCGGTTTCTCTTTTAATCATGGTGAATGTCATGTTACCTAACACAAATGGGGATAAAGCGAAGCTTATGTTGATAGATATCTTCGGAAATGTCGAAGAGTTCACAGCGCTGAGTTGGGGATCTGCTTCTTCCGCTTTTTACCTCTACTTGTGCTACGAGTCTATCAGGATCCCACATTACTATACCGTGGTAATCATCTTTTCTTTTTGCTCGACGGTAGAAATTTTGAGCTGTAGGCGAGAGGACATCTGTGTTGGAAGTCATGCTTCCAATTTCACGCCGACTCTCAATAAATGTTCGATTGGCCTGATAGAACGTAGTCATGACAATCTTACAAATTGGAAGACGGCGAGCAGCTTTCAATGCCCCATTTATTGCTTCAACCTGGTTAGTGGTTAGTGTTCCATAACGTTTGCCCAAGTCGTGGGTCAGAGTCCACTTCACTTTGTCCTTCTCCTCTAACCATCGCCATGCATCAGGATTCATATTTTGAATATCTGTCATGTCATTTAGCCTTTTATACTCCTTGGATCTTGCTCCCGCTCTATACGCAATCCGTTTTAACTCGGAGTTTTTGAATGCGCTATATAGGTTTGAGCAAAAATGTCGGAGACACCACAGATGGTGCAAGTGCCTGTTTTGGAAACCTTTCAATTCATTCACCGCTTCTAGAGTACCTGCAGCTCAATCGGATATTACACATGTTTCTCGTTCCCTAATTACATAACGATCGAGGTTTTGCAAAAACCATTTACAGGCTCTGCAACTTTCGATGTCTACCAATGCAAAGGCAACGGAAATAACGTGCCCACCACCATCGCGCCCGACGGCCACAAGCAATTTATGGTTATACCTGACAAATGATGTTACTTAAACCAGCCATGACATGTCAAAGTAAAAAACTAACTACACAATTTATCATTCCTTGAGTACATGTGGGTGGCATCAACGGAAAGAACTAGATCACAGTATTGATAAGCATCTATGCTAGGTCGGAAAGCCCAAAACACATAGTGAATCATGTAGTTAGGGGGGTCAAGCGTTGTTTCCTGCAAATTTCATCTTAGAATAGTCCCATCATTTCTTAAAATCATATCGTGGAACAACAATGACAATCTCTTCATTGAAGACTCCCACAAACCGTACATCATCTCAAAGCTATGCTGTATTGCGTACCAATCTTGCTCATACTTCACAGTAAACCTATAGTTTACGTGAATATGAGTCTGGACCGTTTGCACTTTCATATCTATGAAAGCAGAAAAAAACTTTTTAGAAACTTCTGATAATATTATTTCATACTAGGAACATTACGTACTGTTATCATTTCTGATGAATGGCTTCATCTCGTAAGCAATAAAATTCCGTGAAAGATTGCGATGAACTTCCTCCAACAATACAATCTCACATGAATGTCCATAAGCGTACACGGAAATATGCCACACGCGGTCACGAGCTGAACAGATCGCTCGTAGATGAAACAGACATGCACCGCTTACACATCTGATTACTCACTTCTCCAAATTGCTCTCTATTACTCTGTATTGCCACCGTCTACAAATATGAAAATGAGCAATACAGTACTGCAAGTAAAACTTATCTTTGAATTTTATCCTAACAGCAAGATGGGGTTGGTCAACGTCGTATTTCGTGTACCGACGTATTGAAGTGGGTATATCATTATCACCTCTTTCAAAATGCGTTGTCAGGTGAATGAACCTCATGTCTATTTCCTCCGATGAGCATTGCAATCGTCTAACTAAACCACCATTATGCACAGACCTAGCTGGCTGTAGATCGTCCTGTGGTTCCAAATTCTCTGTTTCATCTTCATCTTCGACCACGATTTCCGGTTCTGGATCATCATCTAAACCAGCATCGTTCTCTTCTGCCATACCTATATCACAGACACATGAATACTACACAACAAGTATTTAGACAACTTGGTATTCTAGTACATTACGAAGTAAACGGATTCCCACTAGACATTGCATTGTCGTTGTTCCAATAGTTAAAGCTGCTTAGGTTGTGAATGCTATCGTAGTTCGGGTAACTCGATCCATGTTCAGGATTGTCAGCGGAAGGTGTTGATGACGGAGGATAATTCAGATCAAAATTAAACCAAGAATTGTTATAGAGATCCATGAAAAACTAAATATTACCGTGGCAATTGCAACTAAACTTTTGTAACCTTTACTGCAAATGGATGTCGATTACTTCTCAGTTGTGAATTTCAAAATGAATCGAGCGTGATATATAAAGATTTATTATTGGACGCGGCTGCGTTCCGTAAACGCAGCCGTGTCAAAATTCAATAGCGGCCCGTTTACCAAACACAACCACTATTCACGTATGAGGCCGTGTTTAGTAAACGCAGCCGCTATTGAATTTTGACGCGGCTGCGTTCCGTGAATGCAGCTGCGTTTACGGAACGCGGTTGACCCAAAAAAAAACCCAATTTTTTTTAGCATTATTCCAACGAAAAAGCCGTAAAATGTGATTTGGGTATAGGTTCGATTAGACCCAAATTGAACCCACCCATAGTAATCCCAACATTCAACTTACTAGACCAAATAAAATTGCACCCATTGTCATGCCTTGATTCAACTTGTTCTACCTTAATTGTTTGTGTAATGGTACATTTTATTGTATTAAAAGGTGGAAGATTCTTTATTATTCAATATTAAAGATATTTTATAATATTTTATAAATATTCTTTCCAACCAGTCAAAAACACAATTGTGAAAATTACTTTCTTTCGTATTGCGTTAATATTCAAACTTTTACTTTAGCAATATCAACTCAATAATATGATAATAATTTTTTAAAAAAATATCAACAATTGCAATTTGAGATTTAATTTATTTTAAATATTCATTAATTTAAAAATGTCGGTCAAAGATTTAATGTCCAATCCTATTATCACCCTTTTTAATTATCCAATATAAGTATAAATATCATATTAAATCAGTGTTCATATAGGTAGGCGTATCAGGTGTGATCGTTATTTTGTCTAGTACCCCACAATATAAGTTTTTTATATTTTTAAAATCTTAAAATAAAAATAAAATAATATTTTAAAAAAATTAAATATAGTAATAATATGGTAAGGGCGTAAGGGTTGTAGCATCTTGGATTGGAACGGGATCGGATCAGTACTAAAACATTACAGCGAATAAGCTAAATAATTTATAATATTTCTCAATGTTTATTATGTCAAAAAGAAGCGTACAAGAGTATATAATATATATAATATTTGTTAATATTTTAATATTATTAATTTAAGGTCAAATGTATAATTAACCAAACGGACAAGTCAATCCAATTAAGACAGAGATAGGTGAGTAGAAGTCCACGCACCAAAATTAATTAAAAAAGAACATGCACAACGTTAATTTGAAAGGAGACACCACCACAAGTTAAATACTTTTGTAAATTATATGTTTTACATAACTTTATTCGAACAATTTATCTTGAGCAAAAAACTTTAATTCTATGTATACTATTATAATTTATTAAGTAAAGAGAAAATAATTCATCCAGTCCTCAAATTTCATTGTTTGACAAATTTGATTCATATAATAGGCATGTTCGGAACAACGTTTGATAAATAGCGGTGAGGTGAGATGACTGTACTGTGCTGTGAGGTGAACTTATCGTGATTTTAAAAAACTGTTTTTGAAACAACGGTGTAGTGATCGTAATGTTATAAAATGACATTTTTGCCCTTATTTTTAAATAATTTTTTATAACTTAAAATTATATTCATATTATTTTATGATAAATTTGTTACGTCAAAAAATATATTTTAAAATTTTTTGATATTTTGAACATATACTTGATAAAATATAAAACGTTATTGATTAAAATTATTTTTTTAAAAAAACTAATTATAATTTACCAAGGGTAAAATTGACATTTGGAAACTGCGTTTTGGTGGCCGTTGGGTTAAACCAACTGTAAACTCACCGTTGTTTTCTGTGGTCGCACGAACGCAGTTATTAATGTTGTTTAGTTAAAATAGAAAACAACTGCGGCACGTTCACCGCACCGGACGGTAGACCGCCGTTCCAAATAACACCAACATGTAATGCATATTTAATCCACAAACTTTTAAATTTTGGTAAATTTAAAAACTCGAAGCTTGCAATATTTTGTAAATCAGATCTCAAAGTGATAAATTAGGCTAAAAAATTTAATTTTGTCAGATGATCTCAATTTCCAAATTGAACGATGAATTATATCATCTTGATACTTTGAAGATCGAAATTGCCACAATNAATTTCTTGAGTTAAATAATCATCAACTGGTATACAAGATTTGGATACCTCCTTCAAAACCTAGAATCCTCTTTCGGTACTTACGATACAGGTTGAAGCTTAACATCATTGTTTCCGATCTGTCCTGTTAACGGATTTGTAAAGGAAAATGGGAGAAAGGAAGGTGCTGAACAAATACTACCCGCCGGACTTCGATCCGGCGAAGATTCCGAGGCGGAGGCAGTTGAAGAATAAGCAGATGAATGTAAGAATGATGCTTCCGATGAGTATCCGATGTGCAACTTGTGGTAACTATATCTACAAGGGAACCAAATTCAATTCCCGGAAAGAAGACGTCATTGGAGAGGCTAGTGTTTTTTTATCTTTACTGTTTGGTTGTCCTCATTCAATTTGTGGTTGCAGTTGCTTCTTGCGCGTCGTTTTATATGCAAAATTTTTTAATTTGTGATTCTCTTGTATGATAATGCCTTGCGACACTTTTCGGTTCATCTTAGGCTTATAAACTGCTATTTTTTATTCCCACAAGTCCCTACAGGAATCTCCATTACAGGATTCTTTGAGACTTCGATTTTTATTTTTAATGGGTTGTATTGTTCAACAATTTTTTTCTATATGGATTGGTGTTCACTGCTTTAGCAGTTTTAGGATGATAAGAATCCTTTTGCTCATAGATTTATATTTTTTCATTTTCTAACAATGGGTCATTGTGTATTTCATGGCAGACCTATCTTGGAATCCAAATTTTCAGGTTTTATATGAGGTGTACGAAATGTTCTGCTGAAATAACTTACAAGACTGATCCTCAGAACTCTGATTATATTGTCGAGTCTGGGGCATCAAGGAACTTTGAACCTTGGCGTAATGAGGATGAGGTGAGTTTTTTCGTTTCTTATTCCCGTTTTATTCCCTGCTGAACGATTGAGCTTGAACATTGTATTCATCTTGAATTTTCTCAATTTTATGTTTTCCGGTATTTGTTTAATATTGATGTATATAGTTTGCCACTCATTCTGTGTATTTTTTCTAATTTTCTTGTAACTAGGATGCTGACAAACGTAAAAAAGAGAAGGATGCTGAAGAGATGGGAGATGCCATGAAATCCTTGGAGAATAGAACTTTGGATTCAAAGAGAGAAATTGACATACTTGCTACGTTGGATGAAATGAAATCTATGAAGGTATTTTATTTTCTGATGCTCTGTTTTCTACAACATTTTTTACGTCAACATGATTTTAACTTTCCATCTTCCTTTTCCAGTCACGACATGCGATGGTGAGCGTAGATGCAATGCTTGAAGCTTTAAAGCGCTCGAAAGAACAGAAGGTACATTATGAGATTTGTTTAACCAAATGCTATCCGTTTTGCCATACCTTTCATGTATGCTGAAACTGTTGCTTTACTTTATTATATGCTTCTCTATTTTCTAGTCCACTGGCACTTATATGTTCCTTTTCAAGCAGTGCAGCACACTGCAAACCACAATTAGTGCTGAATTTTGACAATATCATGCTATTTTTTTCCTGTATTTTATTAACTGACATTAGGGAAAACATTTTTCATTTGTGCTTTAGTCTTATTTGCCTGTGCTTTGGATATTTTATTATCACTCATGTCATTTTATATAATTTATCTCAGGAGAGGAAACTCGATGAAGAGGAGGAGTCACTTATAAAATCGATTTTTATGGTATGAAGCCATTCCATTTGTTTACCAAATTGGGCTTATTCATCAAGTTTTTTGGTCTTCAATCTCTACCCATTTCGTAACTTTTTTTATCATCGAGAAATTCTTACATTGACAATTTCCTTGTAACTTAATAAATTCAGGGACAAAGTGAAAAAACTATTTTGCGAAGAATTAATGATGAAGATATAAATGATGACGACGACGATATGAGATCCTTTTCTACTGAGGGTGGCGAATTGCCTACTCTTCCTTCAAAGGTGCGTGCTTATAAGCCACTTATATACGTGAATCATGTGAATGAAGAAGTTCCCGCATCATCGAATTTATGTTTTTTATCGACACTTCAAAAAAAAGAGTGGGGAAAGATGTGGATCAGGGTGAATCTGATGTAGTGAGCTTGCATTCTTTGCAGAGGAATGCAGACTCAGAGACTGATAACACAGTTAGCAAAAGCCATAAAGTTACAGGTTCTATTCTTAACTGTTACTTTTTTGAACTTTTCATCGAAGTGTATCGTTTTTTCTTCAACTCTACTCTTGTGCGTATTTCTGTATAGATGAAGGTGGCCCTAGTGATAAATCATCTGCCAAAGAAAAATTAATATTCAAATCTCCTGCAGTGCGAGTTTCAATAGTGAAGAAAGGCACTGGTGATGAGACTAAAGCTAGCAAAGTGGTAAATGACAATGCCCCGGCTGCATCAAGCGGTGCCCTTTTGTCACTATGTCAAGAGTACGGAAGTGATGACGACGAGGAATGAACGAAGCTAGTATTTCTTGCCCCATTTAAGGTACGATGAATCAGTTACTTGATCATGTTCTTATAAGGACTCAGTTACTAGTAAGGTTTGGGGTCTGTGTACGACATGAGATCAGTGTGTATATTTAAACTCATGAGAAAGTAAGTTGGAAATTAATCACTACAAAATTGCCAAACTTGCGAGTTGTTTTACGGGAATTTAGGGTTTAGAAATTTACACAAATACATTCATTTTCAAATTAAATTTTCAAAAATATCTTTATTTTTTTAAATCTTTTCGTAACGACATTTTTTTTTTATTATTATTTAAATTATAAATAATATATTTTTATAATAAATATAAAGTTGAGGATCTTTTTTATAATTTTTAAAAAGTTATGACTATCTATTTAAAAAACTATGAAATCATGTATTTTAATTGGTACCACCTGAGATCAGGTTTTCAGATAGAATATGGGGTTTTTCGGGTTAACCTGAAAAAAAATAAAAAACTATATATTTTTAAATTTATTTGTTATTAAAAAATAAATTTTGGTACAAGTCGATATATCAGACATACCGATTCAGAGCGGAATCGAATTCCGGATCAGAATGAAAACATTGCATGAAATATTGTTATAAACTCGATATACTAGTTTGTACCAAAATTTATTTTTAAAAAAATATAGTTTTTTTATTTTTTTCAGGTTGATCCAAGAAATCTCAGGTTCTACCCGAAACCTGATCTCAAGTGGTATCAGTTAAAATACTTGATTTCATAGTTTTTTTAAATAGGTAGTCATATCTTTTTAAAATTATAAAAAGACCATCAACTTTATATTTATTATAAAAATGTATTATTTATAATTTAAATAATAATAAAAAAAAAATGTAGTTATGAAAGGGTTTAAAAAATAAAAGTATTTTGAAAATTAAATTTGAATAGGAATGTATTTGTGTAAATTCCCCGTGTAAATGGTATGTCCCTAACTTACGAAATTATAAAAATGACATCTAAAGTTCTCATTGCAATTTGTTTTTTACTCTTAATATTCTAGTACTCAGTTTTTCGTTAAATAGGGTTTAGGGTGACAAATGTTTTTTCGTTAGCATCCTCAAGGTATACAAATAAAACTTGTTTGAAAAATTATACAAAATTGATTTTGATGTTTGAGAATCGTACATAAAATATTAACGAGTTTGTTTGAGTGTCAATGATTAATGATATTCAAAATTTGAGGTGTTTTATATATATTTAATTGAATTTGGAGCGTTACAAATGTATATTTTTGTCAAAAAGTTGATCATATTTGCAATTCATAATTTAAAGGAAATGTTCTTTACATTGTTCGTAAATTGGGGTGGTAGTCAAATGTCACCCAATTAATCACATATACAAGAACAATACTATTCTTTTAAATACTTGCATTTACAAAATTATTCAAACCCTACATTTGTAAATAAACTTCAAATGGTCATTTGGGTGATTTGTTTTTTAACGTTATTCTTGTAATGTTTTTCAATGTAATCCCCCAAGTTGTAAATATGCAATTTGTATAAATACTTTGGTTGAAAAATGTACACGTGTATTATAATGTTTGGTGGGTATCAAATCATTGAAAAGGTATAAATAATAAAAGTTTATATAAACTTATTTTCTCGATAATTATATATATCATTGTAAAAAGATTTAATTAGAAAATTTAAAAAATACCCATTGAAATTCATAACATAAAGTCACGCCTCACACCCATATATTTACACATCAAACTTAATCTATATTTACTCATAAGTAAAGGTTGTTTCTTTCCCTTAAAGTTTGGTAGTGTAAACTAAAGGTAACCAACTAATGTAATAAGTTTACAGTACTTGAAAGTTCAAAAAGTCCAGCAAACGACACAATATACATGTTTTTTACAACATTTCATGCTTATATCATATTTGATTCCTAGAGGCTAGACACAAGTTTATTTGTTAGTTTTCCAATTTTGCAAAATCCCTAATACCTTTTAATAATCCCTAAAGTTTGGATTTATAGATACTTATCTATGTTTAATTTGATTAAATTAGTATGAAACCTAACCATAATCAATGACTAACCATACTATGAAATGCGTGAAATTAGTAACCATAAACCATACTAACCATTTCTACATTCATACTAACCATAATTAAATTAGTATGAAATACCATATGATACCAATATTTTGTTCGATAACTCTTGATATTGTGTTGTAGGGTGGATCCCGGTTTTTCAAATTTGATCCTTTAAAATATAAACCATTTTTTTGGATCCAAACAAAATCCAATTTGTTCTTCAACTATTTGCAATGCTTCATTCATTTATTCCATGTTGCTATCTTCCTTCAAAGCATCATCAGAAGATCCAGTGAAAAGTTGATAATTAATATAGAGTTCAAGGCTCGTATTTCCCATATCATTCTGTTCTTTGACTATTTGCACCGCAGATCTAATCACAACCTCGTCGCAATAAGTCAAATGAATTGAACGAAGAGAAGGGTTATCTCCGATACTCGAAGGAATCTCAAATTCAGTGACATAAATCAATGACAGCCTCTCAAGATTAGGAAAATCATCACTTTCTACTTCCATAAGCTTTATCCCATTCCCTCTTAATTGAAGTGATTTTAACTTAACAAACTGCCCTTCTATTGTACTCCATTCATCTACAATCTTATCTATCTTCAGTTGGAGAATTTCAAGATTCGGTAACGACCCGATTTTTATCATCTCCTCCTCGTATATCGTAGCTCCGGTTATAATAAGCTCCTTTAGTGAACTTGGGAAGATTATACTCTTCAGTTCATCTTCATTCATATCGTGTAGTTGAAGCGATTGGAGTTCGTAAAATCTTGCAAGATTACTCAGAGGAGACAACGTAGTTTCCTTGAAGAAATGGGATAAGTGTAGTTTTCGTAGATTCGGTATTCGCTTCGTCAAAACATTTGGCAACTTTCTTAAACCGTTTGTCCGTAACGTATGTAAGTGTTCCAATGTAATAGAATCGTTATATTGTCCGGGAAGTGGCAAAACAGCATCCAAAACAAAAAGAATTCTGAGTTGCTGCAAATCCCATATCTCACTTGGGAGAATCACTGGCTCATGTATAATAGTCTTAACACCGGAATAAATCTCGAGAACTTGCAAATTCCATAGATAAAGTACTGGTAATGGACATAAAAACTTAACCACAAGTTTCTCATGTTGTGCATTCGTTATCGTTGCTCGTCGTGTTACCGTTGAATGTAGAAATGGCTTATAAAGCCCCGGTATCGAAAAATTCAGAAACTTTGATTTGTCAAGAACAGGATATGTTATTTTGCAACTTTGACAAATTTCTAGATATGACTTGTCTTTTAGAGGCAGCACTTCTGAGATAAATATCCTTTCGATAATCTTTTTTACGCCGCATAAGTAACACTCACCTTGGGAGTGATAGCAATCTCTTGGGAGTAAAAGGAACTTTTCATTGTCCGATTCACTTAAACATAACTCTCTTAAAAGATCATGAATCCCGCATCCCTCGAGTTCCCCAGTTGAGCTTCCATTGTATAAGAAAATCAAGTTTCTATCAAATAAATCATTCATGTACTTCTCAGCAGTCTCTTCTATAAGTTTACCACGTATTGGTTTAACAAATCCATCAAGTATCCATTTTCTTAACATTTTAACCGCATCAGTCGATGTGTCTTCGCGCAAAAATCGAAAATGTAAGAAGCAAAGTTTAAGATGAATAGGCATGTAATTGTAACTCAGTGATAATACCTTCATACAATCTCCAGAACTACCAATTTTTTTGACATTTTCTGCAACATTCTCCCAGTACTCGAGAGTCATATCAGATTTCGATAACAATCCACCGATTGTTACCAATGATATGGGAAGTCCCCAGCAACTTTTTGCAATACTTTTACCAATTTTCTCAAAGCCATTAGGACAATCTTGTCCATTGAAGATCTTGTCACAGAGTAAACTCCAACTTGAAGCATCATCTAAAGGTTTCATTATACATTGCATTCGGGAACTTAACGAATCAGCTATATTCGACATTCTTGTCGTGACGATAATACGACTGTAGTTCATTTTGTCTGGAAGAAACTTCATTAAGTACTCCCATGGATCAATAGACCACATATCATCAAGAATGATCAAATAGCGGCGAGAATGTAAGCTATGATAGAGCTTAAGTCCGAGATCACGATTTTCTTGGTTGCTTCGATCTTGTAGAAGGCTTTGAAGAATCTGTCGTTCGGTATAATTTTGAGATATTGGACACCAAATACGTCTCTCGAATCTTAACTTGATCTGTGAATTTTCATAAACATGTTGAGCTAATGTTGTTTTCCCAATACCACCCATTCCTACTATTGGAATGATTTGAAGATTCTTTTCATGGCTTATGAGCTTACGAATGATCCATGTTGCATTCTCTTCTAATCCCACAAATTTTTCTTTTTCAGAACTCAGTTTAGATGAAGCTCTTTGAATGGACTTTAGAGATGGATCTGAGGATTGTTCAGTGTTCAAGTCAACTGCAATCAATTTTCTGTCGAAGGATTCAAGTTTATGAATCACCCCAATTAAACCTTTTCCAAATGATGACAGATCGTGATCGTTTTCACCAATTTGATCCCTGAGAACTGTATCCATGAGTGCTATTTCCACTGCAATAATAATGATTTCTGTGATAAAATCCTCCATTTGAGGGATCGAAGTTTTAGAATGAGCTTCAAGAGACTTCACTGCGAATTTAGTCTTATCTTTGAGATATGAGACGAGTTCATCCTTTAGGTTAAATGCTAGCAATTTAAGTTTCAGAATCACTTGATTTAGAGCTTGAGTAAATAACAATAACCCATCAGTTTTGCCATCAAGTTGCTCTAGGACTTGTGCATCTATGAGGAGTTCTGTTTCGAACACAACAACCTTGATTTCTTGAGTCAAAGTGTTCATTTTGGGAGTCAGTGCTTGGTGTGGAAGAGCTTCGAGAAATTGGAGTATGATTTGTACCTTGTTTTGTAGATCCAGTACCTGTTGTTTTTCGACAATGATTTTTCCGTTTTCATGGAGTTGTTGGATTCGATCAAGCGATTGAGCCCATGAAAGAAGAGATCCGTACGCTGCTACAGCCATTTTTCGAGGAAGGAAAGAGCTTCAGGGTAGAAACTTCATGTATGGAGTAAATAAAATGAACGTTTTTTAAAGGTAAAAATAGTTGGGAAACCCTGGAATTCGCGGCAATTACTTTCTACGGCGGAGCCGCCGTAACCCATGTCAAAGCTGCTTCCTTTATCCGATGATTCCTCCCTGATCCCTGCAGCCCTACGTTAAGCCGCGTTCGTTGGAGAGCTCGTCACATCTGCTTCCGATATCAATCCCTACCGTTGCTGCTTCCTCTTCCGAGATGCTGAACCGTCTCTTGTTTTCGATTCTAATCGTGATTTCCATGGAGCGCAGTGTCGCAGCTGCCAACTATCGGTCTACTGCGGTGCCGATTCTACTGCCAAGTGAAACTGATGTGTTTCTTTCAATTCCGATGTGCCCTGCGGCGGATCCGAGTATCAATCACCGACCTGTAATAGGAATTGTTAGCCACCCTGGGGACGGCGCCTCTGGCCGCCTTAGCAACGCTACTAATGCATCTTATATTGCAGCATCTTATGTGAAATTTGTCGAATCGGCTGGAGCAAGAGTTATTCCTCTAATTTACAATGAACCTTCAGAGATTCTTCTACAGGTGAGTTCTTTCACTGGACTGTAAGGCACTGAAAATCCCTGGTTTTTGTAAGATTCTGCTTGTATGAAAATCCCTTTGTAACAGAGCTCTCTGTAAGCTTCCATTGCATTATTTGCATATCAAGTGTTTAGTACAGTTCTCACTACTGAGAAATCTACTTGGATTCATGACTAAATTAGGCACACTTTTGCAGAAACTTGATTTGGTCAATGGTGTGATTTTTACTGGAGGATGGGCAAAACGAGGTCATTATATCGATGTTGTGGAGTCGATTTTCAAGGTAACCTAAGCTTATAATGTTGTGATATTGATCATCACTTGATGATGATGATGATGATTCTACACTAGCCCTCAGATTTTCAGAAAACCAACTCCATTTGAGAAGTTCGTTGAATGAAGATTTCATATTTTTTGATAATTTTGTGCATAAAGTAACATGCTAACAGCAAATTCTCAATATTTCTGGCTCGTTTATGCAGAATATTCTGCGGAAAAATGACGCTGGTGATAATTTCCCTGTGCTTGCCATTTGCTTAGGTTTTGAACTATTGACCATGATTATCAGTGAGGTTGGTTAATTTAATGAACTTCAATTTTCACAGTTTTCTGGTGGATTTAGAGAATAGAGAGTGTTGGGATTGCTTGTTGTTTATTTTACGAGTGCACGATTTTCTTTACGATACTGTAGTTGTTTATTTTTAGAGACAATATGTAGAAAACTTTTAGCCTAGTAGTTCATTTAATTTGTTTGTTTTTCAATAGTACAGGACAAGAACATATTGGAGGAGTTTAATGCGACAGATCAAGCATCTACCCTACAATTCGTCGAAAACCTCGATTTAAGTGGAACTATTTTTCAAAGGTAATAATTTCAATGCAATGAGCATCCTTACCACATAACTTCTATGTGAAAAGACCAGCCTATGGCATTGTTTTGAATATTTCATTCAGCATTTAGTTTTGTTTAGCTGGGGGGTTCGAACGATATAATCCGTATCTTTTGGTGTTTCGATTATCTGATTTTTGAGAGTTTTCTTATAACTAAATCAGAATTTTAAAATAAAATGACTACTTGAATTGCAGGTTTCCACAAGATTTGCTGAATAAATTGGATACAGAATGCCTTGTGATGCAAAACCATCAAGTAAAATTCTCAAATTTTATGAGCTTTTTATGAATTTGTCCCATGAGCTTCCTTACCGAGTCATTCGGTTCATCGAATAGAAAAAAATCATGTTGCAAGAATAATTATACTTCTACTGCTGTGAAAGCCTAAGCAAAAGTATAAACTGTATTTTTTACGTGCTCACCATACTTTTAGTGTATGTTTACAGTACGGGATTTCACCGGAAAAGTTGCTGAAGAACAAGAAATTGAGTGATTTCTTTAAGATCTTAACTACTAGTGCCGATGCGAATAACAAGGTTATTTTAAACTTTGCTCTAATCTCTACAAAATAAGTATGTTCGAAATACTGAATTAACATGCAAATTATAACCATATGAATTCATGTCATAAGTATTTAAACCAAAGTTTAACCATATGAATCAAGGTATAAGTTAATAATGATTGATATATATATTTTGTTCAGGTTTATGTTTCAACTGCTCAGGCACATAGATTTCCAGTAACTGCAGTACAATGGCACCCAGAGGTACAGTGATTTTAGTGTAAAATGATCCATAAAATCTCTTAGTTCTGAGAAACATGCCGTAGAATCGTATCGTATCAAATTAGTCTGGAGATTTGAATGCATTTTGTGAGAATTGGTGATGCAGAAAAATGCATATGAATGGGGTTTATCTGGAATTCCACATTCAGAAGATGCAGTTCAAGTCACTCAGAATGTTGCCAATTTTTTCGTCAGGTACATCCTTATAAGCTCTGTTCGATTTTATTGGTTTTTTCGTCAAATTTACGATATAATTAGGGAAGCAAGACTCTCCATGAATAGACCACCTCTGAGGGAAGTTCTCAAAAATCTCATATATAATCACATCCCAACTTACTGTGGGAAATTTGGGTACGTCTTCGACATTATTTTTGTTATCGATTTTATGCGGGTAAAATGGTATGTGTTTTGGTCGCCAAGATCCATTAATTGTATATGTTTTTTTGCAGGAGGGGATTTGATGAGGTTTACATTTTCAACTAGAATCGTTGTGATTGTGAAGGGTATTGAATATGGATTTATTTTGCATGCCAATGCCATTCTTGGGTATGCATATATGAATAATCATATATATATAAAATATTAAAAAAACAATAAAATGAAAAATAATGATATGTATATATGTTTTTATTTGACATACAAATGACATTATTCTATAATCTTATCGTAGAAAAAATACATTCAATTGAAAAATAATTATATATTTAATATTATTTATATTATACCATATTGATAATATGGTCTATGTTATTATAATATGGTTCATGATTTGTAGTATGCTATTGTGTAGACAAAAGAATTCATAAAATTTATTATTATAATAATTATTAAGATAATATAATTTGTTATAAGTTAATATAATCATAAGATATGATCATGTATATTTTAATAATTAACAAAATAACAACCATATCATAAAACTTTTATCATATATATCTGATGAGACATTCGAAACCTTGTACCCCGAACCAGGTTAGGCTCAAGTCTTGTTAGGCCAGTCTAAGTGATATAAACCGAACTTGGAGGCCCCAAATCCAACTCCCGTGAACGGGCGGCCCGACGAGAATAGACGGGCCCGAAAGCCCGTGCCTAGCGATCGGGGATCGAAGGCCAGAATAGTGCGTGTTTCCCCTCATCGGGACTGATTGGTCCAGATCGCGTAGATTGTGTTTCGGGCCATCCACATTTCTCAACATGTGACAACAAGCTCTAACAACCCTGTCAGAGACGTGCCTGACAGAACTGTACGAATCTTCCTCCAGCCGGGAGACAACCGGTTAGCAGCGCCGAAAGGCCTGACGCCACGCAACCATATAGGGTCATCCGCGGTGGCTTTCCCGCCCGACATAGGCCGACCTAGTTGCGTGGAACAAGCACAAAACGACACCCTAGTATTTACACAGCTGGGGAGGCGTATAAAAGGTAGACTTCGGAAACGGAAGAAAGGATTTCCTATGGGCTCTTGTTGTATTTCCTTTAGTTTTTCCTTTTCATTGTGATTCTGATTTTAATCATCGCGCTTTGTAATGAACGGTTTGATTAGTGGATCGACTAAGGGTATGTCTAGTTCTTAGTCAAGTAGTTTTTTCCCCATCTTTCAGGGGTTTTCCACTATAAATTTGCCGTGTCCTTTTCTATTTCATTCATAATCGTTTCCACCATACTAAACAAATTAAAACCGAGTTCATCTTGCAACGAACCGGACGACTGTTGATACCCCGGTTTTTGGACCACAATAGTTTGGCGCCGTCAGTGGGGACGAGTTTCTAATTCCCATTTGAGGTTTCTACATGGGATAAGATAATCAAAGGCATTGCAACCGGATTTTCGACGAACGATAGTGATACACTTCCCAATAGCCTTCCAACGTCAACGTTCTCTCTGCAGGACCTGGAGACTGTTGTAAGGAAAGTAATAATCGAAGTTACGTCGGAAAGGAGTGGAACAGAACCACCGCCTATTACAAGCCATGTTCCAGCAAGCAGAGGGTACGAAAGCGATCATAACGCGCGAAGCTCCGATGAGGAGGAGATTATCAAGCGCGGAGTGACGATGAGGAGGCAAAGATATCAATCTACTCCACCTCCTCCAATTAGAACCCCAACTCCCGTTCCTGAGACTGATCATGAACAGATGCAAAGACTCATTGACGAACTCACCAGGGAGTTGGAGACGCAGCGAACGCAGAGGGATTGTGGGCTCGATTTTGGGCGCAACCCTAGGTTATTTGATCGGGCCATGGATGCCCCGATCAGGCGGGGCAAAGATGATTACTGGTAGCATAATTTGCATGTGACCCAGACATCATCCCAGCAATCTGGAGGTGTCTCCGCCGCATTGGGAGATTTGGGCGGCAGTCCCTGATCGACATTACTGCAACCCCGAAGGGTTGCCGACATTTCGTGGCGATGGAGATCCGATAGATCACGTCACAGATTTTGAATTGAGAATGAGGACCGTTCGGGCCTCTGACTCATTGAAGTGACGCATCTTCGTGGCCGGATTACAAGGCAATGCCCGAACCTGGTTCAAGAACTTGCTGGCCCGATCCATACAGTCGTATGGCAGATTCATTCTGGCTATCTCTGAGCAATTTGCTCCAAATGTAGGACCGTCTCGAAGTAGGCATGAACTATATAACTTGAAGTACATCCCGACAAAGATGAGTCTCCGGTCTTTCATGGAGAAGTTTAATAGAACCTCTCGGGATATCAAGCTGGAGCTCCGAGACAAAATTGATATTTTGCAACAGGTCCTGGGACCGTGCGGTCTCTCGGCTAGCCTTGTGAAGAGCCCACCGTTCACCTTGGGAAAGCTCCTTCAGAAAATCAACAAGTATATTAAGGTGGACGAAGCGTTGGGAGCGGGTTATCGGAAGCCTAGCGAGAATTCTGAACCCGTAGGCAATCATAGGGTTTCTTACTCTAAGAAGCAGCCGCGAGAAGTAGCGGCTGTGGCTGAGAAGAATTTCCCCCCGAAGAAGGAGGACAATCGGGTTTATTGCGAGCTACATCACAATCGCGATCACCCGAAGATGAAATTCCCGCTACTGCGAGAAATAGTAGCGGCAATGCATAATGAGAAGCCCGGCCTTAATGGTCACAAGGGCAAGCGAGTGGAGTCTCCCCGAAGGGGCTATCAAGGTGACAATCGTCACAGGCCAATGGGAAGAGACAATCGGGGCCCGTCCCGAAACTACAATGATCGGGCAGGGACCGAATGTCTCCCCCGCCTGAACAGGACGCAGACCAGCACGGTCGAGAGAACCGTGGCTAGGGCCGAAAGAGAAGATGGCGGGGCCGTGGCGGTAGAGCCCCGCAGAATGAAGGTGGGAAACAGGAGCAACCCTCTCCCCCACCTGCTGAAATAGACACCCAACCTCCTCCAAATGAGGCGGTGCCTAGGGAAAGAGTAGTCGTCGGAGACATTTATGTTATCTCTGGAGGAGTAAAAATCAACGAGTCGGTCAGGGACCGAAAGAGTGAAGTGCGCGAGGAGTTCCCCGAAAGCTCCGAATCAGTGGCGCTGGTAAAGTATGAATCAGTCGAGCGGTCCTCTTCCTTCGATGATGATTTTCTCTTCACCGTGGCCGATCGGGAAGGGGTTACCGATCCATGTGACGATTCTCTTATCATCACTGGAGTCATCGCCAACCGTCGGGTCCACAGGATTTTGGTGGACACCGGAGTTTCATGCAATCTAATGAAGCGTGAAGTGGCTGAGATGCTGCCAGCCGTCGCTCACGATCTCCCAATTGCCAACATAACCCTTTGGGCATTTGACCAAAGGAGTATCATCCCGTGCAGGAAAATTCTTTTCGCAGTCACTCTGGGAGATCTAAATAGGGACCGATCAGAAACCCTGGAATTCATTGTCGTTGAAGTCGATTTGGCTTACAAAGAAGATATTGGACGGACCAGTTTCAGTAAGTTTGAGGCGGTCCCTTCTACACATCACATGATGCTCAAGTTCCCCTCAACTCATGGAGTGATTTCTGTCAAGGGGAATTAGAAAGTAGCAAGACAGTGCTACATGAGCTCGTGCCGAACTTTGGCACCAATCAAGAGGGCCCGGATGGATTCGCTAGAAGAACCTCCGTACCCGAGGCAAGCTATGGAACTCATTGGGTTCAAGTTGATCAATCTGGTTGAGGAGGACTCAACCAAGACTACCTGCATCGGGGCGCACCTGGCCCCCGCTTTTGAGGAAGAATTGGTCCACTTCTGAGAAGCAATGTGGACATACTCGCTTGGACCCCGGACGATGTGCCGGGGATTGACCGATTCGAGAGTGAGAATCGGATCAACACCGAGCCCGGAACAAAGCCTATTAGGCAAAAGATGAGACGTTACTCTCTTGAGAAAGTGGAAGTTATGCGTGCCGAGGTGAACAAGTTACTGCGGTCGGGGTTTATTAGGGTGATTCACTATACTGAATAGGTCGCAAACCCAGTGGTGGTCTCCAAGGCAGATGGGAAGTGGAGAATGTGCATTGACTTCACCGACGTCAACAAAAGCTGTGAGTCGGATCCTTTCCCACTGCCGCACATTGACCGATTAGTGGATGCTGTGGCTGGCAGCACAATGATGAGTACCATGGACGCTTACTCCGGGTATCATCAGATCTTCCTTGCTAAGGAGGATCAGAAAAAAATCATCATTCATGACTGAAGACGGTGTTTATTGCTATGAGGTTTTGCCTTTCGGCTTGAAGAACGCTGGAGCAACATAACAGAGGTTGGTCAACAAAATCTTTAGAAATCTGATAAGCCACATTATGGAAGTGTATGTTGATGATATGATTGTCAAATCTATGAATGATGAAGACCATATTCCGTTTTTGTCTCGTTGTTTCGAAGTATGCCGTAAATATAAACTCAAACTAAATCCGAACAAGTGCTACTTCGAGATCCAAAGTGGCAAGTTCCTAGGATATTATGTTTCTGAGAAATGCATAAAAGTTAATCCTGAGAAAGTCCAAGCGATCATTGATATGCAGCCTCCGAGAAACAAAAGAGAATTTTAGAGGCTTACTGGCCGATTGGCAGCGCTAAGCAGGTTTATATCTAGGTCTACGGACCGAGCTTTGCCTTTCTTCAGAGTGTTAAGAAAAGCAAGTCATCTTGATTGGACCGAAGAGTGTTATCGGGCTTTCTCATATTTGAAGACTTATCTAAGCACTCCTCCTTTAATGGTGAGCCTGACCTGCCATGAACCTTTAGGGTTGTATCTGGCCGTATCATAGGCCGCAGTCAGCGCAGCTTTGGTCACCATTGAGGATGATGTTCACCGACCTGTTTACTACGTGAGCCATTCCCTAGTATCAGCCGAAACCAGATACACTATCTTGGAAAAGTTCATGCTGGCGTTGCAGAAAGCTATATCCAAGCTAAAACATTATTTTGAAGGCCGAAAGGTTTATGTGTATACTGATCAGCCTTTTAAGGCAGTTTTGAGTCAGACAAACTCCAATGAAAGGTTGGCCAAGTTGAAAATCAAATCAACTCCATGTATCTGGAATTCGTGCCCGAAGGGCAATCAAGGCTCAGGTTCTCGCGGATTTCGTGGTCGAAATGACCCGATCATCTATATTCTTAAACCAAGAAGATGATCGATGGGTCATCTATGTTGATGGATCGACCTTCGGAGAAAAAGGGGCAGGCATCACCCTAACCACGCTGCAAGACGACGTTATCCATTCCGCGGTTAAGTTCCTGTTCTCCGGGATGAATAACGTGGTGGAATACGAGGCCGTGCTATCTTGGATTATCTCAGCCTGAAAGGTGGGAGTTGCTAAAGTGCGGATGTTCTCAGACTCTAAGTTGGTGGTAGAGCAATTCGCAGGAAGATTTGAAACACACAAGTCAATGGTGATGCTGTATCATGCAAAAGTCCTGGAGTTGTCAAAGAAGTTCAGTGAGTTCTCACTTGATCATGTGCCTAGAGAACAAAATAAAGTGGCTGATGCATTGGCCAGATTGGCTGCAGGCCTACCAGATATTGGACCAGGCACCGTATCGGTCCACATTCAGGACCGACCTTCGGTAGAGATATCCGTGACAGAACAATCAATTGAGGAAGTTGGGGCTTTATGCCATAAACTCCAAGGCTTGAATATCGACTCTATTGACTCTCGAGAGGAACTCACTTGGATGGACCCATTTATCCAATATTTGACCAATGGCCATCTGCCTGAAAACGCATCTAATGCCAAAAAGATTGAGACCCGGGCTAAGCGATATGTTTTATATGATGGGCGATTATTTAAGAAGAGTTTTGAAAGATCGCTCATGCGATGTTTATCCCCTGTTGAGACTGAGACCGTCATGATTTATGTTCATGAGGGGATATGCGGTATACACTCTGGGGCCCGATCTTTATATCATCGCCTTATCAGGGCCGGGTATTTTTTGCCAACGCTCCTCGAGGATGCTAAGAAGTACACTAGACTTTGCGCCGCCTGCCAACAACATGCTCGGGTCCCCCAACTGCCAGGAGCACCCCTATCAATGACTCAACTTCCTTGTCCATTCGACATATGGGGAATTGATATCTTGGGACCGTTCCCCCAATCGGTACAGCAGCGATAGTTCTGCATTGTGGCGGTTGAATACTATACAAAATCGATCGAAGCTGAAGCGGTGGCTATTATTTCCGAAAAGGTGGTGAAGCACTTCCTGTGGAGGAACATTATAAGCCGCTTTGGAGTGCCTCGAGCTTTTGTATCTGATAATGGATTTCAATTCCGCGGAAAATCCATTCGGGATCTTTGCATCAAATTGGGTATCGCTCAGCATTTTTCATTAGTGGCTCACCCCCAAACTAACGGATTGATAGAGGTTTCCAACAAAGTTATCCTGAAGGAATTGAAAACTAAGTTGGAAGATTTGGGAGGAAAGTGGTTCGATCATATCTACGAGGTTTTATGGGTTTACAGGACCACACCCTACTCTACGACTCAGGAATCTCCATTTTCTCTGGTGTATGAGTCTGAAGCGGCCAGTCCAGTGGAAGTTGTCATATGATTACCTCGGATAACTCAATATGACGAGCATTTGAACAATGAAAGAAGATCCTTAGATCTCAAAATGATTGAAGAGAAGAGGAACGCCATCTACGCGCGCATGTGTTCTTATCAGCGAACTATGGAGCGGGCTCATAATAAGCGTGTCCTACCCAGAAAATTTTCGGAAGACGACCTTGTTCTCATGAATGTGAGAGATTAGAGAAACATTGGGAAGCTAGACATGAATTGGGAAGGGCCCTACCGAGTTTCGAAAAACTTAAGGGCTGGGACGTATAAGTTAGAAACTGTGGATGGGAACGAGATCCCCCGAACCTGGAATGTTATGAACTTAAGGCGATATTTTATATAAAACCTTTGACATTATTGGCAATTATGAACCATAAAGTGTTTCTCATATTATGAACAAGATACAACATATGTAATACAAACTATTTCTAGCTAGGCGAGTGACCGATCTTGAAGTTTGATTTTCTGGACAAGTTTTGACTAATGACCGTAGTAGTCCATCCATAAGGCTTTCAAGTAGTGTGACCGCTTTGACGAGTCAGATGCTTCCACGCTTGCTGAGTACTTAGATGGATTGCAAAATTCCCAGAACTTACTACGAACTTAATTTACCCTTCGACGGCGCCCACCATCCGGAAATAGCTCTTGCCTCTTTGTACTTAGCCATAAACGAGATAACATGGACATGATTAGCCAGTCAAAGCGCAAGCCGAAGCTCTTTCTGGGACTGTTCTCAGAATCAGGGCTTCAATAAAGTTTGACATGAGACTCATAAAGAACCAAAGCAACACCGCCAATGTCATAATGTTTTATAGGGACGGATTCAAGAGTGATATGTTAACGCAATTAAAATCCCCTAACTTATTAAGCCTAGCAAGATTCTAAGTTAAGTTAAGAGGACCGAACGGTCTAGGTTCAGCATGAACCCCGATCTTACACTTAGCATAAAAATTCATTAGAATAGATGAAGGTTACAAAACAAAATACAAAAAGGAAGGGAATTAAGGTTTGAAACCTACTCTACTTGCCCTTCCTCTTTGTCTGCTTCGCCAGACTTCTTCGCGATCCATGCATTAAGATCCTTTAGTTTCTTCCCCTTCTCTTCAACTATCTCGTTGACCGATCCCTCCATCAAGTCAAAAAGAGGATAGTTGTGATCATTTTCCAGTGGGGGTTCGTCTAGCTCGGGGATCTCTCGGAAGCTTCCGTCCTTGGTTAGGGGGTAGATCGTGTCCCAATGCCCATCTTCGGGATCCAGACCAAACTTGTTGATCATTTGGTCCTTCATGTTGTCCATATATTGGGAGACGTTCGGTCCATAAACGTTTGCCGCTAAGGCAAACATCAGCAGTGAGCGGGAAAAACCCAGAAGGGCTTCCCGGACCGCTCCCTCAGTTGCTTCTTTGCCCCTAACCAACTCTTCCTTTAAGACATACTTTTCCTCCTGGGACCGAAGGAGATGTCTGTTGCTCTCGTCAGATAATTCATGAATCTGACGCTCCAATTCCAAAACTTGGGCCGTTGCCGAGTTAGCAGCTGCTTGGGCTTCTGCCACTTTGGAGGTAGCTATTGAAAGCTCGGTACCAGCCCCTAGCAGCTCTCCATTCAAAAGGTCCCGATCGGCCAGGACCGACTCCATCTCTTGTTGTTTAATCTCAACTTGCCGCTGAGCTAAGGCAAGTCGACTCTCTATGTCCTCAGAAGCCGAAGCGATGTTTCGGCTCAGCTGGACTGTAGAGGCGAGGTCCAAGACCCTTCTGTGTGTCTGCAAGAAGCGAACTTGATCAAAACAGAAACTCAACTAGATGGCGAAATGTGAAGTTAACTTACCACGGCCTGGGATTCCAGATAGGCTAGCACCAGACAGGAGATTGCGCCGTCAATATCGGGTGGGTTCTTTCTCCCCAAAAGTCAGTATTCCTCTAGTGCGGCGTCTTTCCAAGAAGTTGAGGTTTCGGTCCCCGAGCCTTCGAAACAGAGGATACCATCACCTGGATAGCCTACCGAACGGATTTCGGGCTCGATGACGAGGGGACCGATCTCTCCCCAATGGTGACCCCTTTCGCTAGGATCGGGGATGCGGGCCTACTTACTGCCGATCGCAGCCATTTGTATTGCTTCGGGGCATCATCTTCAGGGCCCTGCTTGCTCTAAGTTGGAGGAAGAAGAGGCCTCGCCACATTGTCCCCCAAGCTGGAGGATGGAGGGACATCCTCCACCCGCATCGATCCCTGCAGCAACAACCGCACGACCTTAAGATTCAGGGGAGAGTTATTTCTGATCTTGTACATGGCGGAAAGGCCTAATGAACGATTTTTTTTGAAATCACCTCGTCCACCTCCTCCATTGAGGGACCAAGCCTCTGGCTGCTGGAACTCCCGGCCGATCGGGAAGACCCAGCAGCGGTATTGGATGTTGGCCGGGAGGACTGCAGATGAGTGTCCTTCTTGGCCTTTGCAGCAGCAGCCAGCGCGGCCAGTCAACTTCCGAACATCGTATCTTTGGAATCTGAAAAAGAAAAATAATAAAGATTAGGAGATATGAACTAAAGGAAGCCAAAATCATACCTGATCCTTCTGACCTCGATGATTCCGAGCTAGAGAATAGCCCCTTCGGGACAGGGGCACCGGTCCTGCCCACTACCCCTATCTCTAGCAGTTTCTTCTTCCGAAGTATGTCTATCCGTTTCAAACGTTTTTCGGGAGGAGGAAATATTGCCAAGGTGTTGGCGATATCCTGACGGGAGGGGTTGAACCGGGTTCGGTCCAACTTCCCGATATCAGGATGAGTGGTTTGGAAAGTGACCTTCAACAGGTCGTCCCTCGGAATGTCTATCCAGACATAGCAAGACTCTCTTTCATGAAGGGAATCTTCATTGTCAAGGATAATACAATCCTTTGTTCGGGTCGCTATGTAGTGTAACCTGCGACACCCCAACAATCTTCTTCCCTTTCGGGACCCTACCAAAAAGAGGTTGAAAAAATCTTTCAGGGTTGGTTCTACCCCCTGTCTATAGCAATAAAAGATAAAAGCGACTATATAGACATAACTGCTCGGAAAAAAAGCGAAAGTCGAGCAGTGAGTCTCCCGAAGTACGGCCGCGACAAAAGGATAAAGCGGAAATCGCAGGCCGGACCTCAGGGAGGCATAGCTAACTGGTAAGGCATTAGCAGGAACGTTCATCTCAGCACGAAGGAAGCAGAGAACGTCTTCCTTCCCCTCCAGATGGGGTAATGGGCAGAGATCGAGAATTTGACCCGAAGTTCTTCGATGTCAATCTCAGAAACAAGCAGAAGATTCATAGCCCTACGGGGTGCCATGGGTGGTTACCTTAAGATTTGCAAAGAAGTTGGAGTTTGAAGACAGTTGAACGGAATCACCGGAGAGTTCTAGGGCACAGAAATTTCTCACGCGAATAACAACAATGGTTGCACAGTACCGAAATCCCAGCTTTTATAGTCTCACATTGGCCACTCACAGTGTGACACGTCACTGCTGTAGGCGACCGCAGTCTGACGTCATGTCCCTATTTCGGAATACGGAAAGGTGCAGGCTACTATTAGAGCTCTGAATTACACTTTTGTCCATAGCCGTTACAGATTTCAAATTTGAAAGTTAACATTTTGAAATTTTCTAAGTACGGGATCGGTCCTCAAGGAGGTTGTCACAACCCGTTCGGGTACGGTCCTTCGTTTGTTCGATCGGGCACTCCTACCTCAAACGCTCTCAATTAGATGGTCGAACTTACATCACCATCATGATGGCGATAAAGTCCCAGGGGCTAGTGATGAGACCTTCGGAACCCGGTACCCCGAACCAGGTTAGGCCCATGCCTGGCGGCTTTCCCACCCGACATAGGCGACCTAGTTGAGTGGAACAAATACAAAACGACACCCTAATATTCACATAGCTGGGGAGGCGTATAAAAGGAAGACTTCGAAAACGGAAGAAAGGATTTCTTCTGGGCTCCTGCTGTATTTCCTTTAGTTTTTCCTCTTCATTGTGATTCTGATATTAATCATCACACTTTGTAATGAACGGTTTGATTAGTGGATCGACTAAGGGCATGTCTAGCTCTTAGTCAAGTGATTTTTTCCCCATCTTTCAGGCGTTTTCCACTCTAAATTTGCCGTGTCATTTTCTATTTCATTCATAATCGTTTCCTCCATACTAAACAAATTAAAACCGAGTTCGTCTTGCAACGAATTGGACGACTGTTGATACCCCCGGTTTTTAGACCACAATAATATGAAAAGGCTAAAGTACGTTTAAAATCTTAAGAATAGTTACACGTTACAAGAATAATATAACTTAGCAAATTTATAATATAATAATTGATTTTTTGCAATTTCTATTTGTTTTTTACTTCTAAATTTTACACCGTACCTAACATGATTTAAGAATCTTTAAAATATCACGAATCTTTGAAAATGTAATTCGAATATTTATTTGAAAGTTAATTATATTGGTAAAACTCATATTGGTATGAGTACAACACTAAGCACACATGAATTTGTAGACTTTAGTTTTATCAATGTTTTCATATCGATCCAGAATTTTATACCGATCCGGACCGGTATGACCAATATATACATTATATCGGTCGGTACCTAATTTTGTTTTATATTTTTAAGAAATAATATTTAATTATTTTTTTAAGGTCAAACCCGAAAATTGACCATAATTCCTGATTCCGGGGGTATTAAAAAAAATAACGATACTAACCGATATTTGACGTACCGACCGGTATAACGGATGGTATAAATACATTTGAGTTTTATGTTACATTCTATATTATCCATTTATTATTATATAAGGTTGCGATTAAAATTTAAAAGAGAAAATTGCGTGTTGGGTCTCCAAAGTTTCAATAATTTGGCATTATTGGTCCCCAACGTTTTAAATGGCAAAATCAGTCTTCAGAGTTTGATTAATTTGGCAAATTGAATCCCCAAACTTTAACAATTTGGCAAATTTGGTCATCAAACTTTCCAATTTGGGCAATACCACCCCTCAAACTTTTAAGCTGGCAATACCGGTCCCCAAAGTTTACACACAGTTACAAGTTTGGTCCCCAAACTTTTGAAATTGAGGCAAAATCAGTCCCCACGTAACCCTAACGGCGTTAACTTTGAGGTAAATTGATTGGAACTTAGGTGACTTAATTCGTAATTCCGCGACTTCATTCATAAGCACTGGAACTCTGAGTTTCGTTCTTNCCTTCACGAAGAGCAGCCCGATGTTCAAAACATAGGACCGAAGATAACCTTAGTAAATAAAAGCGTTATCTGCCAGCTGGCTCCGGGGTTCGGTCCGAACAGTTACAAAACGGTTACAGGCTCACGCGTTCCACGCTTCGGGCCCTGTCACGTTTATCATGCTTCGGGCCCAATCACGCAGACCACGCATCGGTCCCAACCTCGTTTTACATCCTGCGATAACAACCTCTAACAAACTTGTCAGAGGCGGTTACAGGACGTGGATTACACTCGCCGGCAACTCTATAAATACAGGGCAAGACGAAGGAAAAAACAGGACCCTTTGAACGCAGAAGAACAGGATGTTACTCTGCCGAATTCTTCCTGCTTTCTTTACCTCGTCATTTTCATTAACCTGTCTTGTATGAGCTCTGATTTATTTTATTAGTGAGCGGGCTAAGAGCATAATCAGCTTTTAGTCGAGTGGTTTTCACCCCAATCCACTATATATTGCCGTGTCTTCATTTTGGTTTTTAACTTTTAATCGTCTTCCACATTTTAAAGAAATCAGAACCGAGTTCGTTTATCGAACGAACCGGACGACTATTGGTACCCCCTAAAAAGGGACCATAACATTAAATATTTAATTTATTTTTTGTTATTTTGAAAAAATAATAAAAAATATAATTTATCATCACTCCTATATAAATAGGAAGAAAGATAAAAAATCAATAATTAGTATAAATCTAATGGTTACTATTAGATGTTAGATCGTACAATTACTAATTTTTCTACTTAAAAATTATTTTTGAGTAGGACATTCATCGTGAATGAGTCCATCCAGATTCCATTGTCTGGTGCGAGTAGGACGCGGATTCTACAATCGTATTGAAGCATACTGCTATCACATAATTTTGGGTTCTACTAATTTCACGGAGAGTTTTGGGTTCTACTAATTTTCAGGGCTCTTCACCGCTATATTCTGTTCTCATCCAGATGCCTAGATCACGAGGAATTATGCTTCCTCCCTTCCTGTTTTCCAGATCTTGCAAGGAATCTGGATACTCAAAATCGGAATCAGTAATGTTTTACAGTAATAGGTTTAGATTGGAAGGAGATCAGAGAGAAGATAAAAGTTTTTATGGAATTCAGGAGGAGATGCGGCGGCCGGAGGGGGATCGTTTTTTGGGGGAATCATGTTCTTGGGCGAGTATGCCGTTGGATTTAATGGTTGATATAATGCAAAGGGTAGAAGCAAGTGTGAACAAGTGGCCGGAGCTTCGGAGTATCGTATTTTGTAGCTGCGTTTGTAAACAATGGAGGGAGGCAACATTGAAGGTTGTGAATACGGCTCTTGTTTGTCATCCGGGCAAAATCTCGCTTCCCTCATCTCTCAAACAGGTTATAAATTAAGTTTTAGGGAATTTTGTGAATTATGCATTTTTTCGAGCCCTTTGGTGTTTGATTTTGGGATCTTATTATTCGAGTCATTATTTAGATATATTTTTATGGGCATCAGTCTTTATGGTAATCCGCAATGGTAGTTTCTCACTTATGAGAGGAGCATGAATTTTAGAAAGGTTTTAGGTGATTTTTCAATTGCTATGACATTGTCTTGAGCCGTGTCCACAAGGAGCTGTGACGAGTGTCCAACATTACAGCACACTTTAGTTGTAGTTCAACAATCAAATATTCCTCAAATAGGTGTAGTAGATTAAGGTTAAATCATTGGGTAGTGTTGGGTGGATGTTTAATAAGAAACAATGTAATACTCTTATAATTTTTATTTTTATGCAGCCAGGGCCACTGGACTCTATCGTTCATTGCCTTGTAAAGCGTGACAAGAAGAATCAATCATTTTATGTATATCTTGCTCTTATGCCATGTAAGTAAACTTTATTCTGTTTTTTTTATGGTGGAGATTTTGTATTACTTAAATGAACGTTTGTCATTAGATATTGTCGATTATCTAGTGCGGGTATCGTTTTCCATGTACACTGTAGGTCCTAATTTATAGAAGCAAGTAGAAATTCCAAACTGTAGCTTTATATCTTGAATGCAGAATGTGAAATTGGGTGAACCCCATCTTTCAAATGTAGAACTTAATGTAAAACTGTAGCACAATAACTGGTTTTTGTGACATCAGAAGCTGATGCTTGATTCCTGCTTTGAAACAGCACTCACAGACAAAGGAAAGTTTTTGCTTGCAGCCCAACGACACAAAAACGGTTCCCACAAGGAATATATTATATCTCTAGATGCTGATGACCTCTCTCCAGGAAGCAAATCCTATGTCGGAAAGTTAAGGTAAATTTTCCAATGTGATTATTCTTGATGGTCAATCTCTTATCTCTTGAATATGATGAAAGTTTCGATTTCTGGATCCTGATTAGTGATGAATTACATGATCTATTATGGCTTATTACAACAATGTTGCTATGGCTTTACCTTTGTCATTCACTTTCGGCAGATCAGATTTCCTCGGTACTAAATTTGTGATATACGATAGCCAGCCACCACATACCGGAGCTAAACCATCGAGCAGTAGATCTGACCGGCGTTTTGCAAACAAACAGATAAGTCCCCAAGTCCCAGCTAGTAACTTTAAAGTTGGAACAGTTTCGTATAAATTTAATCTACGGAAGTCAAAAGTTCCTAGAAGGATGATGTGCTCAATCAAATCTCCATCTTGCGAAGAGGCATATGCCCCAAAAATTAAGGACCTTAAATTCTCTTCTCATGGATATACAGTATTGAAAAACAAAGCTCCAAGATGGCATAATAACGTTCAATGTTGGTGCCTGAACTTCAACGGTAGGGTGACAATGGCATCAGTTAAAAATTTTCAGCTAGTCGAAGCTATTGATCCATGTAAACAATGCAGTTGGATCGACAAAAATAAAACGGTCTTGCAGTTTGGAAAAGTTGGTGATGATACTTTCAGTATGGACTATAGACATCCTCTTTCGGCTTTTCAAGCATTTGCTATTAGCCTCACGAGTTTTGGATCGAAACTGGCATGCGAGTGATTTCATTCGTCTTCGTTTTGTTTGACCCTCAGGTACATACATAACTTGGTTTTTTGTATAAGTTTTAAGTATGCATTAGCTTGTGGATGAGTTTATTTTTAATGTGGTTGATTCTTAATTTTATGTGGACTTTACAAATAAAATTATTTTTTTAATATAAAAACTAAATTTGATATCTGTCATATTAGTTATACGATCCGAATCGTTCGATATAAAAATACGTTATTGGTCAGTATCCAATATCTAACTATGTATTTCATGTATCGTTCTGAATAAAAATATTTATAAAAACTAATTATCAAATACTTTAACAACATACACTATTATGCAAATTCTTTTTCAAAGTAGAAAACTTAGCAAATACTAGTTTTTTAAAAAACTATTTAGCTAAATTCTCTAAAAAAACTAATGTAGAAAACGAGAATAAAGTTTTCTAACCAACCTTATTACATATTACCTTAAATTGGCTTAGTCATAAGCAATCTCAAATCTCTTTGTCGAATGTGAAACTTTGTACTCTACGAGAGAATGAATTTCTGTTTCGCAGGAAACTAAACATAATATTGCGCTATTGATAAAACGAAAGACTTATCGATAAGTTAAGGTGTTTTTCATGTTCATTTTTGATCATATATTCAAATGACTAGACTCTCGTTTAAACCAAATGGATTACAATATACTTGAACTCAATCTACAAACCATGTTGTGAGTCTTGCGGTTTTTTTCTTTTATTGTGTTTTGTATGTTAATGTTTGAGAAAATTGTATAAATAGCCCTCAACTTACAAGCTTTGTAAAGACTATGCCCTCCAACTTATGAAATTGCAGAAATGACCCCTCAAGTTATCAAAACCGTTTGTTTTTTATCCCTAGTATTTAGCACATGATTTTTCGTTAAATTTGCAAACATTTTTCGTTGGCAATATTCATTCTCAATGTTCACAAATTATACAAATAAGTCTTTTATACGAAAAATTATACAAAATTGATACTTCAAGTTCGATAAATGTGCATCCGGACGTAAAACAATAACAATGTCTTAGAGGGTCAATATTAAACGGTATTGTTTACTTGAGGTGTCGTACATACATTTAATTAAAGTTGGAGGGTCATATTTGCATTTTTATTAACGTGAGGTATCATATTTGCATATTTTTGTTAACTTGAGGTGTCATATTTGCAATTTCGTAATTTGGAAGGCATGCCCTTTACACCACCCGAAAATTAGAGGGTCACCTACAAACGTCACCCGTTAATGTTTGGATCATTTGATTTGATTTGATTTTAGGAACAATTGTAGATCATAAAATAACGTCTCAACTATCCCCGTTAATCGACTGATTCAAATGATTTACATCTACGTGCTCTTTACATGTTTTTTCACATGGTTCAATCCTTAAGTAAAAGTACTTGGCTTAGTTTGTGCTCCTTGGAGATATATGTTAAAAAAATGGAAGCTTTAACCCGAACACAATTCAAAAATGAGGCTAAGTAAATATATTAGTCTTAGTTTGCGTTAGAAATGTCACCCTTTTGTCTTATAAGTGTTTATTCGGATAGAAGAAAACACATAAGTAGTATCAGATTTTGATGATAAAGAGAACAAGAGAGCCACAATAACCGTACGATCAACCATTATCATGATCATGATCATCTACTTCTTTCCTCGTAGTTTTACACCTAAAGCTCTCTCCAGTTTGCTGATGATCTGCTGGTTTGGTATTGCTTTTCCCGATTCGTATTCTTGAATAGTTTGCGGTTTTTCGTTGATAATCTGTACAGCCAACAAAGGATTGAATTTGTGGGATGCGGATGCGCAAATACGGGTGTAAAAGGAGAGGGGAATGAAGCAAACCTGAGCAAGCTGAGCTTGTGTTAGTTTCTTATCCATCCGAGCTTGCATTATTAGTTTCTTCATTTCAGTAGGGACCTTCTCATCTGCATAAACAAATTACATGAATTATGTTAAATTTACGTCCCATGTAAAATTTAAACATCGAAATGCTCGGCCGAAACAGCAAACTTCGACAAAATCTAGACTTCTGAATCACCTAAAAGATGGACACTGAACAGTTCCAACAGCAAGCTTATAAGATGGACAAAAGCTCCGCCGAAACTAATCACATATAAATTGGACAAAGAACTAAACAAATGGACATAAAAATGTAGACTACTAATTCAAACAGCAAGCTTATAAGATGGACGCAAGCTTGGCCGAAACAGCTAACTTCAGTGAAATATATTTCTGGATCACATATAAAATAGAAACAGAACTAAATATTGACACATTATAAACTAAGAAGTTCAATTTGTCAATGCATAAAATAAGTCAATTTCGCAACAAAATGTGTCTAGATATGCATCAGATACATTTAAAATGTTTATACCAATTCACATGGCTCAGTAGCAGCAACTCATCAAAAAACTATCCATTCAACAGTAGATTAACAAAGACACAGCATTTTAAACCCATAAAAATAGCTTCTCAACTAAATTGATGCAATATCAATGTTAGCATGAAAATGGGATACTAAAAGCTCGTGGAAAAGGAAGTGGCGGCGAGATTTCTTTAAAAACACGAGAAACCAGACGCTAAGATCAAGAATGATTGTTAAACGTATTAGAAAAGAAAAAAATGAAAGATAAACTCACGTGCTAAACTTTCAGTATCTTCATCGAGCTTCCTGGTGTTCAGAGTGACGGTGCTTTTAGCAGCTTTGTTCGTCCCCGCATTAGCTGAAACATTATACATGATATCAAAATCACAATCTCAGCAGACAGAATTAACCACCAATTCACCCCCAAAAAGCCCTAGCACAACTCAAAAGATTTCATTTTGAAGGTTATGTTATTGAATTTAACCACGCGAACCCCACGCCCCCCCCTCACAAAATAACGATCATGAGCAACAACAGAAACAAACACGAATCTCAAAGACAAAAGACAGAAAGTAAAGAGAAATTTATGTCTTCCATTGCGAAAGCAAATCGAGAAACAAAACGAAGAATCGGAACAGAAAATTAACATTTCTTTATTGTTTCTATCTCGGCTCCGACACGGCGGGCTGCGTTCACAGCTTTTTCATCTTTCCTGGCAGCAGCCGTCGGCGCTTTCTTCCTAAGAACAACTGGCTCCCAATCCTGGCTAATTCCCGCCATACCTGTGACGAATTGACTCTGATCTTATCCGCACCTTTAGAAATTTCAACGATTGCTCGTTCAGCCGATGTAAATCGGAGAAGAGAGGAAAACAGAGAATTTAAAGAAATATCTCTGAACCACGCGTGTTTGTCACGCCATCCAGAAACATACATTTTCTATTATTATTATTATTATTACTAGTAAAGGGAGCAAGTAAACGTGTGGATAAGATTGTTTGCATTTCAATCTCTTATAATATTAAATTATAACCTTAATGAATCTAATTTACAATGTTTTAAAAACCGATATCTACCGTTATATCAGATAAGCTCATTGGATTATAACATGAGAAACTTAAGAAAATAATATCCCCACCTTATCAATTTGATCAGAATTACATTAGTGGTAGATCTCCATGGCCATTGCAGCACCAATCCGATGACTTCAACCTCGCTATTGTCATATCATTCTTTGGTATCTTTAACTTGAGCATAAACATGTAGATTCACCTTCAGGCTTTTTATCATGTTGTTGATGTATTTTGCTATTTTTTGCAAAACATTAGCTTCTACTATGAGACGATCGACTCGTAAGTCGAGCTCCATCACCTAAAAAAGTATTCTAAGTTGAACATAGATTCATCTTATCTTACTTAAAACCCCAGGTATATCAAACTCCAAAAACAAAAATACACGGAAGATAACCTAAGTACAATAAGGCCATGGATTACATATATGGATATTCAAACAAATAATGTTACTTTAATTTCAATTAATAAAACTACGGTCACCACAATCTTTGACTAAGAGAAATGGTCATTCATACAATACAACAATCAAACATTGCAGCATAATACATCACACATAATATATCTAACAAAATATGGGAACTCAAGAACAGATTCAATAAAATTTTGATGTTTTAGGACAACTGAACGATAGATTAAGAATACCCACCTCCCAGCTTCGATTTCTGTATTGAATGAGCCCAGGTAAACGCATCTAGTTCAACAACACATAATTTAACTTCTGAATCGAAGAAATTTAGGGATTTGGAGTTGGGGAGTTATGTATAAACTCACTTTTTCCCAAGAAATTCACCCATTCGTGCTTCCTATCTACTGCATTTGTGTAAAGTTACTCCACTGTACTTGGAGCTTCCTCTCAGAAAACCATTGCTCTGCCACCGGTGAACATGAACGAATTCTTGTTACTCATCTGTAAAGAGGAATCAACAGAAAATTCAACCATGGAATCGGAGTTATAAAAGGATTCGTAAGAGTATCTTTTTCAGGTCTTCTGTGTAATCTTCAAGGTGGAAATTTATCGCAGCTCTAGCGTAAACTGTAAGAGGAAAATTAAAGAAATCAGTACTAGTTTTGCTAAGGTTGCGAATTGGAGGCTGATTAGGCTATTAACTCAGTGTGCCGCCGAGTGAGCGGTGTCGAAGCCGAGGCATTCAAAGAAGAGGACTCTCGGAAGGCTTCAAGGAGTTGGGTGAGAGACAAAAGGAAGAAACCACAAATGATAAACCCCAAAAAAACCTACAGATAATTAGATCATAAACAACCTTTATATAATAATAATAATAATAATAATAGATTATTATTATTTAATTGTGGAATGAAAGCAAAATCGAACCTTTCCATGCTTCAATCATGGATCAGGCACAAATTCAATTTAATTCTTTGTAATAGTAAAATATCGGAATAAACGGCTAAGAATAAAATTGGGTCACCAATAAAAAAGTTTAATGTATAAAAAACGGTTGAATTGATTAAAAAAATTAATTTTTTATGTATTTGTTAAACATAATCCATGTTTTTATAAATATATGTTTTTTCTTTAAGAGCCCTTTATTTTGCAACATTTTGGATTTTGGACATATTTTGATACTGAAAACCTTTTATAGGAACAAAAGATCTATTTCTACAAGATTTTATCTTCCACTCCATTAGCATTAAAAATAGAATTTTATGATTTATTTACCAATTAATATACCAACTCACACACACACACACAATGTAATTGAATAAACATTAAAAAATTTCGTGAAACCCAAATACCGATAGAAAACCACATATAACCATCGGTAAATCCAATATCACGAAACCATGTTCCATGCCTCAAGAACATGACCACCCATAGCCATATGTCTAAGCCATTCGGTCCCAAGTGAGCAAGTCTTATGTGCCATATATCCAATGATACATCAGCAAGACCTCGGTCGATAGTGCAATCGACTCTCCCATAGTCGACATTGTCATTCGGTAAAAAACATTTACGGAAAGCAAACTCAATTGGAGTGTAGGGTTTGTCTTACTTCATTCAATCCAAGTTTCATATTTATGTTGGTCACCAACTTTATGCATTCGATGCCCATGATCGGCGGTACAATAGAGTTACCCATTTGACCATGTCAAAGTTCCCAACAATACACGTCTTGAAACTGCTACAATTCGAGTTGCATGGTAAGAGGCAATTATGTCAAACTGATCAAGAATCCAATAAAATATTTTTTGACGAGATTAGTAGTATTCTTCTATATATATGAGAAATAAAACTCAGATGGAGAAGGAAGCTCAACACTCAAGCTATTATTTATACTTTAGTGGAATTCATCTTGGTGTGAAATCTCTATAATTTTTCTATTAGATCTTAAGTTTCCACATTAATATTATGTTTTCTTCGATATATAGATCCATTATCAGAAATCTCATATATAAATATATTCAATATTACGGGAACAATATTTCCACATGTAACACTATAATTTCATTACACTATGATACTAGATATATGAATTTGATTGCATTTTCTACATTACTTTTTTTTATTGTGGAATAAAGTATAGATAAAAAACGATAAATATTGAGATTCTTTCTTCAATAATATTTTATCAATAGTTCAGTCATCGGTGTTTCGCACTCTGTTTTCTGTGTCACATTGGGTTTTGTAGTCGTGGCGTTTTTTGTACCATTTAATATATATATATTTTCATTAATAATAATTCATTTATGCCTATAAAAGCATAAAAGATTGACCCTAAATCTCGAATCTGTATTTCCTTTCCGCACTGGTTGTATCGATTATCGGTGACTCAAAATGACTTCGGCTTTGATACGATCTGTTTTTCGCCGGAATGGTGGCCTATATGCCCCTACGGCACTGGTATCTAGCCGGTTAAATCGTGGATTCTCTGTGGAGGCCACTCCGGAACGAAAAGTGGCTGTTTTAGGTGCAGGTGGGGGAATCGGCCAGCCGCTATCGCTTCTGATGAAGCTAAATCCTCTTGTTTCGAGTCTTTCTCTGTATGATATCGCTGGGACAAAAGGAGTCGCAGCGGATGTCAGCCACATTAACACTAGATCTGAGGTAGTTTTGTGGATAAATTTGAACTTTCTGTTTTTTAGTTTATTTTGGATTTTTACTTTTATGTCAATTTCTGTACTAGAATTTGTATGATTTTTGTTGATTTGCAAAGTTATTGATTTCGCTGAAAATGATCGTACATCAAGGAGGACACTTGTGGCATAGAGATTTCACTGAACGCATGTCTGTGTTTGGAAGAATGGAAATTTCCCCTTTATTTGGATTTATTTTGCATCATAAATTCATAGTTGAATCTTATGCAGATTACTACTGGACATGTTTGTTGTCTATCTATTTATCTTGTCAACATTTCTAAAACTTAAAGGGCTGTCAATACAGGTGAAAGGATATGAAGGCGATGAACAACTCGGTGAAGCTTTGGAAGGTTGCGATGTAGTCATAATTCCAGCTGGTGTGCCGAGAAAGCCTGGCATGACTCGTGATGATCTGTTCAAGATCAATGCTGGCATTGTCAAATCTCTCAGTGAGGCCATTGCCAAGTTTTGCCCTAATGTAACATATTTATCCTTGCTCAACTCATACAATTTTTTATTGACTGTTTCCTTTGGATGAGACATGTCTTATTTGTATGCTAATCAAACAAATATTGCAGGCACTTGTCAACATGATTAGCAACCCCGTAAATTCAACTGTTCCAATTGCTGCTGAAGTGTTCAAGAGCAAGGGGGTATATGATGAGAGAAAACTCTTCGGTGTAACGACTCTTGATGTTGTTAGGGCAAAGACATTTTATGCTGGCAAATCTGGAGCTGTTGTAGCTGGTAATATAACCATGCCTTGTATTTTTTCTGTATTTCTGATAATACTCTTGTGATTGGATATGAATCTCAATCATATTCTGTTTATTTTCTGCAGATGTGAACGTACCAGTTGTCGGTGGGCATGCCGGAATCACAATTCTCCCGTTGTTTTCTCAAGTATAGTTTATGGGGACAAATTTTCTTATCGCAATGTTACTTTATTTATATGTTTGTTTCACACGTAGGCCACTCCGAAAGCCAATCTATCGGATGAAGAAATCGAAGCTCTTACTAAAAGAACTCAAGATGGTGGAACGGAGGTCGTCGAAGCTAAGGCTGGAAAGGGTTCAGCTACACTTTCGATGGCGTAAGTTATCTCTACAGTAATCATTCTTGTCATGGATCAGTTCCTAAAACAAGTATGATTTGCAATTGTAGCTATGCTGGTGCATTATTTGCTGATGCTTGCTTAAAAGGATTGAACGGTGTTCCTGATGTTGTCGAGTGCTCGTTCGTCCAGTCTACAATCACCGAACTTCCCTTCTTTGCTTCAAAGGTAACATTTACATTTGTACGATGATCCAAAGGCATTGTTCCTTGTATTCTTATGGATCACATGCGATTTTACAGGTGAGACTTGGAAGGAATGGCGTGGAAGAAGTGTTGGGTTTAGGTCCTCTCACAGATTACGAGCAACGAGGACTTGAAGCTCTCAAGGCAGAATTGAAGAGTTCAATCGAAAAGGGTGTTGGCTTCGTACAAGGCAGTTGATTTGATGCCAAATTCAGACAAATAAGGCAATTTTGGTAATTGAATTCAGGAAAATTGAACTACTTTGCTCGTTTTCATGAGCATCTTGTAATAATAACAAAACATCAGACCGGACACTCCTATTTAATAACATATGCATCATCATCAGCATAACATCCTATTAACATGAACATTTTCGACTACACCCAATGTCACTACTCTAGTGCATCACCCTGATCGCAATGTAGCCAAATATCCGAGATAATGCTGCACAATCACACGATGATTCTGGGCTATAAACCAAAATATCACACAGGCTTAATTCATTTCATCTTGGCTGCAATTGTGATGTCAAAGGAGTAGTATAAATTGAGAGAAGATTGGATAAACCTCGGCACTACAAAATAAAACAAAGAAATGAAATATCTACACATTTGCACTTCCAGAGTTACTTCAAGAATTGCCAAGGAAATTAATACTGAAATTTAAGCATGCACCACATTTTATCAAACACGTGAAACTCGGGTGGGGAACAGATAAAAGAATCAATAAATAATGTTTAGGGAAAACCAACATCATTCAAAAATGTAGGACATGATCACTGGGGTCTGGACTTAGTGCTTAGGCAGTAAAAGTGATACGTGCTTCAGATAAATAGGCTTGTAAAATTGAGTACCGTATCACATTCTTCAAGTCCTAGGAGAATCTCCAGCATCAGATCCATCACCGGATGAACTATCGGAATCGGAATCTGTGTTTATAAAATATAACAATTAAAGATGCACTCAAACTCAAAAATTCGTCAAAAAATTGGAAATGGATAAGTAGCCAATATAGAAAATTACCACTTGAAGATGATCCGGAATCACTGCTAGAACTACTTGAACTACTTTCATTATATGCTTGTCGTTTCTCTCCATCAGTACGAATGATGCTTTTTTCAAAATCTAAAAGATAAGTTTCACAATGAGCAAGAGTCATACATAACACAAAATTATTGAAAAGTAATAATTACCACCGTTTTCTCTCTGGATACCCGCTTTTGCAGGAGCTGAGTTCTGGAAAATGTTAAAACAAAATTATTTCAATACTATATGAACATGAAAAAAATAGTTATCAGGATAATGGGCTCCAAATCACCAAATATACGGTACTTACCGCAATCACAGCACTCTGACTGGTAGCACCAGCCCTTGCTTGAATCCCAAGTTCAGCTTTTCTCTTATTCTTGCTCAACCTCTTTTTATAGTTAGAAACAAACCTATCGAGTTCCCAAAGCGTTTCTGGATCTACACTGTCTATGTCAACCTCAATCTCATCATCATGTTGAGAAAGGGCAGTGTTCCGTTTTTTAATGATCTGCACAATAGCATCAAGCTTATCCATGGGCAAGTCCTGAAGGTGTTTACTTAGCTTTTGCTTCTCATCCTGAGTCATATCTCTTTTATTAGTATCCTTTGCTTTAGGCTTTTTCGGAGCTGGCATTCGACCAAAATGAGACCTTGGAGTTCGTGGATCACCCGTAACAGATGTTGAAACAGGGCCACGCCTTTCAAGTATCCTGTTCTGAGCAGCATCTGGGGCATGTGAAGAAATAGAAGCATAAACAAATGAAGAAGGCTGCACATTTGATGGAATAAAAGCAGAAACTGGAGCCGTAGCAGATGCAGAAAAAGGTAAATTGAAATGTGACTGTTCCGGAGCCTTTCTAGAAGCAGTTGTAGGAAGTCTTCCATCTTTATACAACTGATAATTAAAATATTCATTATATTCTGTCTCAATAACAGCCCATCTCTCCTCAAACATGAGCAACAATTGTTCAGCCATAATGTGCACATCTTGGCCCTTTGGATTATACGTCATGGCATTGCGAAATGTAAGCCTTACATCCTCTGCAAATTCCATTGGAGATTTGTACCAATTTTTGGATAATCTGCCCTTTATAGTGCCAAGATCCATTGGATGCTTAATAACATCATGGTAATCAACCAATCCCAGTTGCTTTGCATCGACTGGAGCGTTAAATACCCAACCAAATTTGTGCTTCATCAACCGTTGGAGAAGGCTGCTACAACTCCTAAAGACCTGATTTCGGACCTTATCAAATCCAAAACCAAAGCGGAGTGTGTGCTCTGAGTCTCCAATGTACTTCCTTCCACTACCTGTCTTCAACCTCTTATTACTTTCTGGAGGTAGTCGATCTTTCCCCAAAAGAAACTCTGTATTTCTGTAGAACTGATTGGCTTTTGGTGTTCGTTTCTCCTTCTCAGAAAATTCCCCAAGCCTGTGGCTGGTCTCCATCACTGCAACACTGAGCTGCCTATTATAAGACGTGGGTGGTCCTAGATTACGCTGAATACCAATATCGGAATTCACTCTTGATAACCCCATAGATCTTCCTTCATGTTGTACAGCAGAACCTGTTTCCGGATTCACTTTCAAAAACAGCCTTTTCTGAAGCAAATCAGGTCGTCCATGTGGTTGACTGTGATCATAGTCAACATTATTCGGAGCCTCTGAACTTTTGAAACTCCCATTAGTGTTGTGTTTATTGTTGCTAAGTTGACTACGACTCGAAGCAAGCTGAACCTCCTTCATTTCAAACTGATTCACCATCGACCTAACACTTTGAAGATCCTTCATAAGCTTCTGGTTAAGATCATCGATCTCAGACGCAAATGATCTCTTACCTAAATTAAATCTAATCATTTCACCAAAATTAGCTATAGAAAGAGGCTCCCCACATCCTTGACCATCCACCAAAGCATCACGTTCAGTTAAATCTGGCATTAATTCTCCATTCAATTTATCTTGTTGAGCTGAAATTTGAGACAACTCAAGATCAGTGGCCTCTGTTAGATAATTTTTACTGAACTTTCCATCCACGAAACTCGAAGGCCTCATATCATCTGGTGATTCATTCAAAGCATTACCTTTGGCTTCCCCGTTTTGCTCTGAGCAACTGTCATCATTCACAGAGAGAATATGCAGTTCATGCTGCACTTGTACTGGAAGCCTATTAACAACATCCTCATTTCTATCTGCGGGCTCTTGGTAAGTACTTTGCCCATTATATGCCCTTACTTCTTCCCTCAATGGAGCATCTAACGAAGTTTCAGTAACATGGGCCCTATCTAAAACATCTGAAGAAATTGCCTCTGTTGAACGAGAAACTATAGGAAAGTCAGTAGTAGAGGACTCACGAAGGCCCTCTGTAACAGCAGTCCCAGGAACACAGGAAACCTCAGCATCTCCGGCAGACGGAATTACAGGTGCAGGGTTTTCAGTTAGAGAGGTGGTACAGGCGGCCTGATCGTCAACACAGCAAGCTTTCTTAAGTTTTTTTCCAGTTCTTCGAGTGTAAACTATATCATACCCATTCAATCGATGCCGTCGATTCGAAATCAAATCGTCATCAGAATCCCCAAAAGAAGCTGATTCCATAAAAGTAATCACCCAGCAGCGAAAAGATACGTTTACTTCCTCCAAATCAACCCTCAAAATGAACCCTAGAACAACCCGTTCTCGGAAATCTAGGGTTTTACAAACCCTAGACTCTGAAACACAAACCCGAAAGAAGATAACCAAAAATCACAACAAGACACCAGATGTACACAAACCTAACGTTAACCAAATCAGAAAAACTACACACATACAGATAATTACACAGATCCAGTACTTATACTCCCAAAAAAAAATTAAAAAGTACGATTGAAACTGGGAGTTTCCAAGATCTGGAGAAACTAATATGTAAAAGAAAAATCGAAACTACGACTTTTCTATTTTTTTTTAAAAAAAAGGATGATTTTTTTCTGGAAAATTAGGGTTCGTGGAAGAAGAAAAAGGGGTAACGCCCGATCTGTTCTTGGATCCGAACTCCACTCGTTTCTCTCTCTAGAAAAAAATAGTTTCTCTCTCTAAACTTTCCTCTTGGCTGTAATTTTGGGGGCGACCACCCCTCCCCTGCTTTTAAGTTCACGCGCTTGAACATAAAGATGCCGCAATTTCTGCCACGTCAGTAAGCGAGTGATGCGCGTACCATATTGCTGACGTAATAAAACACAATTTTCTTATTGGCCCGTGATCATCACTCCCGTTTTGGCAAGTATATCTTGGGTGAATTTTTTAGATAACATTGTAACTTATTAAAACGTAAAAAATAACATTAATTTTCTATTGATTTTGTTTTTGTCATGAATTAATTTTGTTTTAGAAATATAGCACTGATTTGCAGTCTGACACGACCAGCTTTTTTCGTAGCTCGATTTCTATAATTATAGAAACCGAGCTACCATTTTTTATATCGAAAATGCATTAAAAACAACAATTAAAAAAAAATGGTTGCTCGGTTTCTATAATTATAGAAACTGAGTTACGAAAAAAGCTGGTCGTGTCAGACTGCAAATCAGTGCTATGTTTCTAAAACAAAATTAATTCATGACAAAAACAAAATCAATCGANTCCCAAAAAAAAATTAAAAAGTACGATTGAAACTGGGAGTTTCCAAGATCTGGAGAAACTAATATGTAAAAGAAAAATCGAAACTACGATTTTTCTATTTTTTTTTTTAAAAAAGGATGATTTTTTTCTGGAAAATTAGGGTTCGTGGAAGAAGAAAAAGGGGTAACGCCCGATCTGTTCTTGGATCCGAACTCCACTCGTTTCTCTCTCTAGAAAAAAATAGTTTCTCTCTCTAAACTTTCCTCTTGGCTGTAATTTTGGGGGCGACCACCCCTCCCCTGCTTTTAAGTTCACGCGCTTGAACATAAAGATGCCGCAATTTCTGCCACGTCAGTAAGCGAGTGATGCGCGTACCATATTGCTGACGTAATAAAACACAATTTTCTTATTGGCCCGTGATCATCACTCCCGTTTTGGCAAGCATTTGAAAGGTACTTTTTAATGAGATTTTTAGTATGGTTATGTTTTGCATGTGTTTTGAAAATTAGAATTCAGTTTAAGAATGCGTTTTCAGAATGTGATTATAAATCAATAATGCATTGAGTGTTCTGTAATTGATAAATTGAATTGCAGAATAAGAATAATGTTATGTAAAATTAGATTTATCCAAATTAAACTCATCATCGCTAGTATCTACATGACGAAAGAAATTATATATGGTTATAGTTGCACGTTAAAGATACATGAGAATGTACAACTTAGAAATATGTCTAACGACAATGTAAATGTGAGATTGTTGGATGTGAAAGAAAATATGATTTTTTAGATAATATATTTATAATTTAAATTACGAGAATGCATTCTGATTTCCAGATCCAGCTTCCTACTCCATTCTGCATTCAAATAACAATTTGAAAATGCATTCTGTTTATAATCAAAATTTAAATGCTGTAATGTTCTGTAAAAACTACAATAATGCATTTTAATATCAAAATGCATTTTGAAAATGCATGCAGAACATAACCTAGATGAATCATTATCAGATAAATGTTATTACTTTTTTAACATATAATTTTAGTATTTTAATATAACAATATGATAATTTTTAGTTTTTACAAATACCATTGATCACTACATTAATATTACTATTTATTATTAAAATTATATATATAATATTTAAGTTCATTTTTATATAATGAGAACTCTTTGTTATAAAATGAGAAAAATTATATATCTAATATCAAATAAAATTACAATTATAACAATGATGTGAAACTATAATTTATTGTATTTTTTAATTATATTAGTTATTATAAATAATTCTATGTTTATCATATTTATTATAATATTTGTTGAATAAAATAATAAACTTTATATTTATGTTAAATCACATAATATATATGTACAATTTTTATTGAAATCTATGCTACTCAATAATATAAAATATAATGTCATCTTGATAAACAGAAATTATATAGGTTATAATAAAAAAACAAATATTACTAATTTTTATTTATCGTGTTAGAATGTGATTTATATTTTACATTCATATATAATCTTAATCTTGAATAGTTTTTATTAATATTAAAAAAATTCAAATACATTTTGATCGATATTCTAAAAAAATTAACGATGATCGAAAAATTGATAAAACAACAAGTTCCATTACATTATAATTTAAATTAATATTATGAGTGTTAATTTGCATTCTTAAGGACCGGTCAATCATCAATTTTATTTCAATTAACACACCATATGTTAATTGAAAATAGAGAAACATTTTTTCTCATTTTATAAAAATAAACCTAAATATTATATATATAATTTAATTCATAAATTGTATTGTACTGTGTTATTTGTGAAATTGGAAAATTGTCAGTGTTAATTTAATAAAATACTAAGAATTAGTGTTAAAAAGAAATTAAAGATGGTCTGACACAGCTACAGAAAATTTTTACCCCTTTATTAATGAATATGCTTTTGCTAATGATGTGTATCTTAAAAATAATATTATTTATTAATTTATTTTAAAATTCTAAAAAAAAGAAATGAAATATCATTACAAAAATATCTTTTCTACTTTAAAAAAATGATAAATTCTAATATTTTATAAATGATCATTTAATTTTATACATTTTAATATTATAAAATATTATTTTATATTTGATGAGAATTCTAGGACCAGGTACCCTGCAATGGATGAGGTCCAATAACGATTGGATCGACCCATGTAATAGAAGCGAACTTGCGCAGCCCAGTTTAGTACATTTAAGATGAATTGTCCCGATGTTCCTCGATGGGACCCAAGATAAACTTGGCGAAATAAAACGGTTTCTGACAGATGATCCCATGGTTCGGTCCAAATGGTTACAAACCCACGCGTTCCACGCTTCGGGCCTCCACACGTTTACCATGCATCGGGCCAGATCACGCAGACCACGCTTCGGTCCCGACCACGTTTTACATCGTGCGACAACAACCTCTAACAAATCTGTCAGAGGCAGTTACAGGACATAGATTACATACGCCTTCAACTCTATAAATGAAGAGCACGACGACGGAACAAAGAGGACCCTTTGGATGCGAAGAATAGACTGTTACTCTGCCGGGATTATTCTTATGGCTTTCTTATCCTCGTTATCTTCATAAGCTTATGTTCTTCTTGTAATGAACTTTGATTTGATTATTGAATCGACTGAGAGCATTCCTGCTATTGGTCAAGTGGTTTTTTCCCCATTTCCCGTGGTTTTCCACTCTAAATTGATTTGCCTCGTTACTGTTTATATTTTTTCAATCGTTCTCCTACCATAAATAAATCATAACCGAGTTCGTTTCATAACGAACGGACGACTGTTAGTACCCTCTAAAAAGAGACCATAACAGTTTAGCGTCGTCTGTGGGGACGATTCTCTAATCCCATTTGAGGTTTCTACCAAGGATATGATAATCAAAGGCATGACAACTGTAACTTCGACGAACGACAGTAACGTGCTTCCCGACAGTCTCCAAGCACCAACATTCACTTTACATAATCTGGAAGCTGTTGTCAAGAACGTGGTATTGGAAATTACGTCGGAGAGAAGTGGAACAGAACCACCGGCTATTTCAAGCCCTGTTTCGAGAAGTAGAGGGTACGAGAGCGACCCTGATGAGCGTAGCACCGATGATGAGGAAATCATCAGGCGCGGCGTAACGATGAGGAGGCCGAGATATCGATCCACTCCCCCTCCCCCGGCCAGAGCTCCAACTCCCGCTCCTAGGAATTATCAGGAGCATATGCAGCGACGAATCGACGAGCTCACTAGGGAGTTGGAGAGCATGCTTGCGCTGAAGGATTGCGGGCCCGATCCGGGGCGCAATCCTGGTTTATTCAACAGGGCCATGGAGGTCCAGATTAGGCGGAATAAGGATGATGATTAGTGGCATAATCTGCATGCGGTCCAGGTGTCATCCCAACAATCTGAAGGCGTGTCCGCCGCCCTGGGAAATTTGATGCTCCTATTTTCCGAAGAGATCTGGACGGCAGTCCCAATTTGGCATTATCGGAACCCTGAGGGATTGCCGACGTTTCGCGGCGACGGTGATCCGATCAATCACGTTGCTGACTTTGAATTACGAATGGGAACGGTTCGGGCTTCAGATTCGTTGAAGTATCGTATCTTCGCGCCAGGATTACAAGGCGATGCCCGAACTTGGTTCAAGAATCTGCTGGTCCGGTCCATACAGTCGTATGGTGGGTTTATTTTAGCTTTCTATGAGCAGTTTGCTCTAAATGTAGAACCGTCCCGAAGTAGGTAGGAACTATATCAGCTGAAATACATCCCGGCTAAAATGAGTCTTTGGTCATTCATGGAAAAATTCAATAGGACCGCCCGTGGCATCAAGCTTGAGCTCCGGGACAAGATTGATATTCTGCAGCAGGTATTGGGACCGTGTGGCCTTTCGGCCAGTTTGGTGAAGAGCCGACCATCCACCTTAGGAAAGCTTCTTCAGAAAATTAACAAGTACATTAAGGTGGATGAAGTTCTGGGGTTAGGCTATCGGAAACCTAGCGGGAATTCTGAGCCTACAGGTGATCATAGGGTTTCCTACCCTAAGAAGCAACCACGAGAAGTAGCGGTTGTAACTGAGAAAGACGTCCCCCCGAAGCAGGAAGACGATCGGGTGTATTGCGAACTACATCATAACCGCGATCACCCGACATTGAAGTGCCCGCTGTCAGAAGGGCAAGCTAGCCGAATCTCCCCGAAGAGGCCATTAGGGTGACGATCGTCACAGGCCGAGGGGAAGAGATAATCGGGGACAACCCCAGAATTACAACGATCGGACGGAGGACTGAAAGTTTCCTCCTCCGTAGCAAGATAGAGGCCAGCATGGTCGTGAGAACCGTAGATAGAGCCGAAGAAGAAGGTGGCTGGGCCGTGGCGGCAGAGCCCCGCAGAATGAAGGTGGAAGATAGGAGCAGCCCGCTCCTCCGCCTACTGAAACGGGTGCCCCACCTCCTCAAAATGAGGCGGTACCTAGAGAAGTAGCCGGAGATATTTATGTTATCTTCGGAGGATTGAGAATCAATGAATCGGTCTGGGACCGAAAGAGAACAGCTCGTGGAGACTCCTCTGAGAGCTCTGAATCTTTGGCGCTGGTTAAGTATGATCAGGCTGAGCGGTTCCCTTCCTTCGGGGAGGATATTACTTTCACTATGGTCGATCGATAGGGGATTATCGATCCATGTGATGACCCCCTCACTATTACTGGAATCATTGGGAGCCGTCGGGTCCACAGGATCTTAGTGGACACCAGGGTTTCGTGCAATTTGATGAAGCACGAAGTTGCTGAGATGCTGCTCACGACCTCCCGATTGCTAATACAACTCTCTGGGCATTCGGTCATAGAAGCGTTATTCCATGCGGGAAGATCCTATTCCCAATTACCCTGGGAGAACCATCCAGGGACCCATCGGAGGTCTTATAATTCATTGTCGTTGAAGTCGACTTGGCTTACAATGCCATCATCGGACGGACTGGCTTCAGTAAGTTCGAGGCGGTCCTTTCTACTTATCATATGATGCTCAAATTCCCCTCCGCTCACGGAGTAATTTCTGTAAAGGGGGATAAAAAAGTAGCTAGACAATGCTACATGAGCTCGTGCCGAACTTTGGCACCTGTTAAGAAGGTCCGGGTGGATTTGCTTGAAGAGCCGCCGCACCCAAGGCAAGCCATGGAACTCGTTGGATTCAAACTTATTAATCTGGTTGAGGATGACTCAACCAAAACTACTCTCATCGGGGCACACTTAACCCTTGCCTTTGAAGAAGAGCTGACCCACTTGCTGAGAAGCCATGTGGATATATTTTTTTGTCTGGACCCCGGATGATGTTCTGGGGATTGACCGATCCGATAGTGAGCATCAGATCAACACTGAGCCTGTTACAAAGAGTGTTAGGCAGAAGAGGAGACATTATTCTCCCGAAAAAATCGAGATCATCCGGGCTGAAGTGAACAAACTGCTACTGTCGGGGTTTATCAGAGAGATCCACTATATTGAATGGGTTGCAAACCCGGTAGTGGTCTCCAAAGCAGATGGGAAATGGCGGATGTGTATTGACTTCACCTACGTTAACAAAAGCTGCGAGTCTGATCCATTTCCCCTGCCACATATTGACCGAATGATGGATGTTGTGTCTGGCAGCACAATGATGAGCACCATGGACGCCTACTCCGGATACCAACAAATCTTCCTGGCTGAGGAAGATCAGAAGAAGTCATCATTCATGACGGAAGATGGCGTCTATTGCAATGTGGTCATGCCGTTCGGTCTGAAAAACGATGGAGCAACATATCCAAGGTTGGTCAACAAAATCTTTAGAGATCTGATCGGCCATATGATAGAAGTATATGTTGATGATATGATTGTTAAATCTATGAATGATGAAGATCATATTTCTTATTTGTCTCGTTGTTTCGAAGTATGCCGCAAGTATAAGCTCAAATTAAATCCAAACAAATGATGCTTTGAGATCCGAAGTGGAAAGTTTTTAGGATACTACGTTTCAGAGAAAGGTATAGAGGTTAACCCTGATAAAGTACATCCTATTATTGATATGCAACCTCCAAGAAACAAAAGAGAATTTCAGAGGATTACTGGCCGACTCGCTGCGCTAAGCAGATTTATTTCCAAATCCACAGACCGGACTCTGCCTTTTTTCAGAGTTATAAGAAAAGCAAATCACCTAGACTGGACCAAAGAGTGCGATCGGGACTTTTCATAGCTGAAGACTAATTTAAGCACTCCCCCGGTGATGGTAAGCCCAAATTGTGATGAACCTTTGGGGTTGTATCTTGCAGTATCAGAGATTGCCGTCAGCGCAGCTCTAGTGACCATCTGAGATGATGTTCATAGACCTGTTTATTATGTAAGTCATTCTCTGGTGTCTACCGAAACCAGATACTCCACCATGGAAAAATTCATGCTGGCTTTGAAGAAAGTTTTATCTAAGCTGAAGCATTATTTCGAAGGCCGAACGGTTTATGTCTACACGGACCAGCCTCTGAAAGTGGTCCTTAAATAACCGGATTTAAATGAGAGGTTAGCAAAATGGGCTATCAAACTCATCGCTATGTATATGGAATTCTTGCCCCAAAGGGCGATCAAGGCTCAAGTTCTCGCTGATTTTGTGTTTGAAATGACCCGATCGGCTATATATCTAAACCAATAGGATGATTGTTGGACGGTCCATGTAGATGGGTCGACCTTCGGAGGAAGAGGGGCGGGCATTACCCACACAACACTACAAGGTGATCTTATTCAATACGCAGTTAAATTTTCCTTTGCTGGAACAAATAATGTGGTAGAATACGAAGCTGTATTATCGGGAATGACCCTGGCCCGAAAGATGAGAGTTAGCAGAGTGCGAATGTTTTCAGACTCAAAGTTAGTAGTGGAACAGTTAGCAGGGAGATTTGAAACTCATGATCCGATGATTAAATCATATTGCGCCAAAGTCCTGGAATTATCCAAAAAATTCAGTGAATTTTCTCTTGACCACGTGCCACGGGAACAGAATAAGGTTGCTGACGCACTTGCGAGGTTGGCCGCGGGCATACCTAACATAGGGTCGAGCACTATTTCGGTCTATATCGAGGACCGACATTCGGTCGAAATATTAGTGACCGAACAATCAATTGAAGAAATTGTGGCTCTATGCCACGAACTCCATGGCTTGAATATTAGCGTTACTGAATCTCCTGGGGAACCCAATTGGATGGACCCCTTTATTAAGTATCTAACAAACGGCTATCTTCCTGAAGACAAGTCAGAAGGCAGAAAAATAGAAATCTGGGCTAAGAGATTTGTCCTAATTGACCGACGATTGTGTAAAAATAGTTTTGAGGGCCCGCTGTTGCGTTGCCTATCCCCTATTGAGGCTGAAGCCTTCATGATTTATGTTCATGAAGGGGTATGCGACATTCACTCAGGGGCTTGATCTTTGTATCATCGCGTCATCAGAGCCGGATATTTTTGGCCGACGTTGCTTGGAGATGCCAAGAAGTACACCAAACGTTGTGCCATATGTCAGTATCATGCTCCGATCACACAGCTGCCTAGGGCTCCCTTATCGGTCACCCCATTGCCTTGTCCGTTTGACAGATGGGGGATTGATATCCTCGGTCCTTTTCCTCGGTCAATAGGGCAAAGGAAATTATGTATTGTGGCAGTTGAATATTATTCGAAGTGGATTGAAGCAGAAGCAGTGGCCGTCATCTTAGAGAAGGTCGTCAAACACTTCTTATGGAGGAATATTGTGAGCCGCTTCGGGGTTCCCCGAGCACTCATATAAGATAATGAGACTCAGTTCCGTGGAAAAAGCGTACGAGATTTCTGTATCAAGCTGGACATTGTCCAGCATTTCTCATCAGTGGCCTATCCCCAAACTAATGAACTTACGGAGTTATCAAATAAGGTTATCCTGAAAGTATTGAAGACCAAGTTAGAAGATTTTGGAGGGAAATGGCATGAACATATCTATGAGGTCCTATGGGCATACCGAACTACACCTCGTTCAACGACCCAGGAAACACCCTTCTCACTAGTGTATGGGTCCGAAGCAGTTAGCCTGGTGGAGGTTGCCATCCGATTGCCCCGAATATCTCAGTATAATGAGCATATGAACGGCGAAAGGATATTGTTGGATCTCGAGATGATCGAGGAAAAGAGAGATGTGATTTACGCGCGGATGTGTGCATATCATCGAACTATGGAACGGGCTCATAACAAGCGAGTCCTCCCAAGAGAATTCTTTGAAGGAGACCTCGTCCTCAGAAGTATAAAGGTGCAGAGGAATTTTGGAAAGCTTGACAGAAACTGGGAGGGACCGTATCGAATATCGAAGAAACTGGAATTTGGTGCGTATAAACTTGAAACATTGGATGGTGATGAAATCTCTCGAACTTAGAACGACATGAATCTAAGGCGGTATATCTTGTGAACCTTCGATTAATACGTTTGACTCAATAAACGTACATTCCTCTAAACGTAAGCAGAAAACAAGTTAGTACAAAACAAACTGTTTCTAATTGAGTGATAGACCGATCCTGGAGTTGGATGATTTAGTACGAGTCTGGACTGGTGACCGAAGCTTCTTATCCACAAGGCTCCCAAGTTGCAGTGATCGCTCTGACGAGTCAGATGCTCCTGCACTTGCCCAGTCCCATGGTTGAGTCGTGATTCTCCGAGAACTCACTACGAACTAAGACATCCCCTTCAACGGCATTCATTCTTGAGAAACGACCCTCGTACTTACGAAATCCGCCACAGAAGAAGGAATGGGAGTCAGCATATCGAAACACAAGTTCGGTCCTGCCATGAGACATATGTTGAACAAAAGCTCGGCCAATATAACCTACGGGACTTCAGTAGAACCAAGGTTTGGCCGAAGCTCGTTATGTACTCATAATGAACCCGGGCCGCGCCTTCCAATTCAACTGTGATCCCAAGGATGGAATAAGAGTGATCCACACACAATGTGAAACGACCAATCGAGTCAAAATTAATCTGAGTGAGCCAAGTGTAATATTGGGGACCGATGTGTTAGCACCCTATAAGCAGCTCCGATCTTACACTTGATGGTTAAACACACTCGTTAGTACACACCACACTTGTTTACTTTAAAAGTTAGTTATAATAATTTATTCTGATGTTAAAAGATTGGAATTGAGAGAAAAAGAAGCTTATATTAGGAGTAAAGAACAAAGAAGAGATAAAAATACAATTTGAATCTAACTACCCTGCCAATCTTCCTTATCCTCCATTCTCTGCTCATGCGGTTCGGTCCGAGCCGCGAGCTGCCTCAACTCTTCTTCTTGATCGGCCACCTTCTGGTTGACCGCTTTTTCCATCTCTTCAAAGAGGTAGAAAAAAGGGTCGTCCCTAGGATGGGTTCTTCCAAAGATGGAATTACTTGAAATTTTCCATCATTCTCTAGAGGCTCGATCGTCTTCCACCTTTCATTCGCATAGGAGAGCCCAAATTACTTAGTAACCTGATCCCGCATGTTATCCAGGTACTTAGCAATATACATCTCATGTATGTTATCCGCCAGAGCGAATAAAAAGGCGGACAGAGCGAAACTCAGGACTGCTTCCCAGACCGAACCTTTTGTCGAAGTGCGGGTTTTGGCCAACTCCTCCTCCAAGTTTGTTTTTTCCTCTTGAGCCTGAAGGAGAAGCTCGTTGAGCTTATTCCTCTTCTCCTGGGCCCGAACTTGAACTTGGTTTACCTCAACCTCTATAGCCCGCAGCTTGGCTTCCAGATCAGAAATTTGACACTGAGGTGTTTTTTCTTTCTTGTCCAGCTCAATGACTTGGTCTGTTAAGAGCGAGATTTCGGTCCCAACTCTTAGCAGTTCATTGTCCAATCGTTTCCGGTCCTCTCGTATCGCGACCAATTCACCATGTTTAATTTCAACTTGCATTTTCGCAAGGTCAAGTTGATCTTGGACTTGTTGGGACACAACGTGGCCACCCTGGTTCTTTTCCACAGTGATGGCAGTTGTGAAACCTTTCCTCAGTATCTACATAAGACAATAATGTCAGAACATAAAACTTCAAGCCTTAATGTCGAAGGAACTTACCTTAGTTGCGAGGTCGAGGAAGCCCTCAATTATTTCTTCCCCAAACATGTCCGGCTAAACGTTGTATGGGTTCTGTTTCCTGTAGAGGCGGAAGTCTTCTATGAAGGCACTTCTCCATGAGGCTAACTTTTTTCCTTTATTAAACATGTCCAGCAGGCCTAAGGCAACACCCCAGTCGGAGTTGGTCTTAGGGCCCAAGGCAGGTTCCTTCAAAACAATCCCCTTTGTAGGGATCGAAGCATTCCCTTTTTTCTTCAGTCTTTTGAAAACCTTCGGGGCATCTGCTTCGGTCGCCCTCTTCCCTTTACCCAAGGAGATCGGTGGCAGGGAGACGTTCACCCTCCTTTCTTCAGCCTTTTGTTGGGACCGAGGAGAACTTTGTCCATAGGAACGGCTCCATGCAGTAACAAAGTAATTGTATCAGCGTTAATGAAGGAATTATTTCCAATTTGGTAGAGGTTGGATAAGCTCAAAGAACGAATCCTAGCCGTTATCACCTCCTCTACCACTTCAAATACCCGAGGTGTAGGCCCCTTGCCCGTTGAGGGCTGTCTTGTGCAACGCAGGGTTAATGTGCATGCGCTGGTGGACTGGATCGGGGGGTTCCCTCCAATAGACGACCCCGATGGAACCAGCGTACCCCCCGTCGTTGATTTAGTTTGCTCCGCACTTTCCGTTGCTTCCTGTCGTCCTTCAGAAAGACGGACCGAAGCAGCAGCCAAACGCTTGAACCTTGAGCTGGGAATTGTTTCAGTTGAATATGCAAAATAAATATATAAGGATCAGGAAATGATTGAATAAAAATATCACTTCATACCCGATCCTTCAGACGGATCTGAACAAAAAAACACCCCCTTCGGGGCTGGGGCTTCAGTCCTACCCGCGACCCCTATTTTTACCAATCTCTCCTCCCGAAGCTGCTCTGTTCATTTAAGATGTGCTTCGGGAGGAGGAAACATCGCAAGTGTGTTTGCGATATCCGGACAGGATGGGTTGAACCTGGTTCGGTCCAACTGGCCTATGCGTGGGTGGGTTATAAGTGGTCACACCTTTAACATGTCCTCTTTAGGGACTGTTACCCACACAAAACAAGACTCTCACACATGGAGAGACTCTTCCTTATCAACTATAGCACACTCCTTGATGCGCACCACTATGTAATATAACTTACACCATCCTAATAGACCCTTACCCTTTTGGGACCCGACCAAGAACAAGTTAAAAAAGTGTTCCAAGGTCGGGGCCATGTTCTGTTGGTGGCAATAAAAGATAAACGACACTATATACACATAGCTACTCGGAAATAACGCAAAAGTCGGACAATGGATGTTCCCTGTTTCCACTGGAAGGAAACAGGGAACATCTTTCCATCCCTTCCAGATGGAATAATGAGCCAGAATCGAAAACCTAGACCTAAATTCTTCGATATCCAACTCAGACATAGTTGGGTATCTCATTCTACGAGGAGCTATGGTTTATTCCTTGATGAAAATCGGTAGGAAAAGGTTTAAACGCAAAACATAACGAGAACACAAAGAGCTCGATTCGGGCGATTTCTTCCTTCGCTAAATGACAATGAGGAAAAACAGTATCCGAAACCCTGATTTAAATAGTAATCTCCAAACCAATTGTAAGCTGCCACGTAGTACTATCATAGGCGGTTGCAGTCTATACACACTCATCACGCCTATTGAATAGCCGAATGTGGAGAGGCGCAAGTCTGAATATTAATATTTAAAAGTAACACAAAAACATACGTTATGGAATTTTAAATACAAATATACTTCTTTAATTGACTAAGTGAAGGAGCGGTCCCCTGGACGCTCACCACGAGTAGGCTCGGTCCTATATTCTCCCGAATGTATATAAACATTGCGTGGTCGGCCTTGCGTCACCTCTGCGATGGCAACCAAGTCCGAGGGACTAGTGATGAGAATCCTAGGACCAGGTACCATGCAATGGGTGAGACCGAATAACGATTGGGTCGACCCATGTAGTAGAAGCGAACTTGCGTAGCCCAACTTAGTACATTTAAGATGAATTGGCCCGATGTTCCGCGATGGGACCGAAGATAAACTTAGCGAAATAAAACGGTTTCTGACAGATGGCCCCATGTTTCGGTCCAAACGGTTACAAACCCACGCGTTCCACGCTTCGGGCCTCCACACGTTTACCACGCCTCGGGCCAGATCATGCAGATCACGCTTCGGTCCCGACCACGTTTTTCATCACGCGACAACAACCTCTAACAAACCTGTAAGAGGCAGTTACAGGGCGTGGATTACACACGCCTTCAAATCTATAAATGCAGAGCACGACGACGGAACAAAGAGGACCCTTTGGATGCGAAGAATAGGCCGTTACTCTGCTGGGATTATTCTTATCGTTTTCTTATCCTCGTTATCTTCATAAGCCTTTGTTCTTCTTGTAATGAACTTTGATTTGATTATTGAATCGACTGAGAGCATTCCCTGCTCTTGGTCAAGTGTTTTTTCTCCATTTCCCGGGGTTTTCCACTCTAAATTCTTTTGCCTCGTTACTGTTTATATTTTTTCAATCGTTCTCCCACCATAAATAAATCATAACCGAGTTCGTTTCTTAACGAACAGACGACTGTTGGTACCCCTAAAAAGGGACCATAACAATATTATTAAAAATGAATTTCATCTCACTTCAACAGTTTTGTCAAATTTGGTCTATAAAATTTTATATTCATTTTCAATAATCAAACTTTGATTTTTTCACTATACATCTTAAAAATTTGATCTCGAAGACTATAAGCTAAACAAAGTTGATTCTCAAATTTAATTTTTGCAAAAACTTCAATGGTCAAAATTGAAAAATAAATCAATTTGATCACACACACTAAATTTTAATTACTTCTTTTACTAGATTATATAAAGTACAAAGACTTGTTTTGTCTTCCCATATTCCTAATTTCCATATGTATAAAACTTTAGGGGAGTAAATTTGCTAAATCAATGAAATCAAATTTTCCATGTAAGCCTTCATATATACTCAATTAGTTGAATATTAACTTGTACTATCATGCTAGTGTTGAAAAAAGAATAATTTTTTCTGTAATTTCTAAAAAAATTCTATATTTCTACTTAAATATATTATTGAAAAATATTGCAAATTAAGTTACTAAAAGAAAAATTTTAAAAAACTAATTTTTGAAATCTTAAAGCTAAGGAAAGAACTGTGAAACATATGAAAACCAAGGAGTTGAGGTATGCAAAGAGTGTATATTCGATCAAGTACATTTTTTTATCTGATCAAATGGATACGAATAATCAAAATGTTAATCCTAAACCAATCCTGAAATATGGAACGGCTTTCAAATCGAATAGCAGATAGATTTGTGGACCCTCTAATATCTTCTTTTGATTTAATTATTTATAATCATAAAAATATATAATTAATCCTAAACACTAGAAATATATTTAAAAAATTAAAATTTTGATGGATTAATTTTTTTTCTTTCATATAGTTTATTTAATCAAGTATAAATAAAAGATATAGTATAATAATGTTAGAATACAAAAAGTATTAAAATAAATAATACTGTTATGATCCCTTTTTAGGGGTACCAACAGTCGTCCGGTTCATTTAGCAAACGAACTCGGTTCTGATTTCTTTTTGAATAAAAATTAAAAAGTTAAAATATATAAATATATTTAGTATTGATATTTTAAATAAAAATAATGAAAAGCATAATTAATATATTATTTCATATTAATAGATGTCGGATCGAATCAGATGTATCAAAGTCATAAAACCCGTATCACTTCTGAAATCAAAAGTGATCCCATCTAGTTAAATATTCATAGTATTCGGATATACCATATATCTCTATCAACGTAGTTTGATGCACACCACTTACCAAGGAGAGTAACACACAACAAGCAAATTAGAAACTAACTAGTTCAGTTGATTCAACCGTAACCCCTACAACCTCCTGTTGAAATATGAACTTGAATTAGTAAAATAAAATAATATAATAAAGTTTAGATAATGAAATAATATATTTGTTAGAAGTTAAAGTTGATTTTATTAGATTGAAAAATTGTGACTTTCATGAAAAGTTGTCATTTAGAATAGTAATTTTTTAGGCGAATATTTCTAAATATATGTGTTCTTGTAATGTTTAAAGTTGAGAGATAGAATATTATATAAAATAAGAAAAGATTCATTAGTTCATTCTCCTCCTTGATAGCGAAAAAGTTCTTTTGTTACCTGGCAATGGAGGTTTTCGTTGCATATTTCCAAGGATGCAACGTGAGACTTATCTTTAGTACACATAGGGGTGAGCATTCGGTATCAAATACCAAACCAAACAAAATATAGAAATATTGAATACCAAATTATCAACAAAATCGAATACCGATTACAATCCAATATTTTTTTGTTACTTAAAATACCAAAAAAATACCGAAATTAAAACACCTAAAAAATAATCATGAACATCTCATGTACTTAAATTAAATACATAGAAAAATATCTTAAAAATACAATGATTGAGACATTGATCACATTGTTGTATACATATAATAGAACAACATTTAATTCTTCAAGTTTATACTCCAATATAAGTGTACAATTATGAAAGTTTTGAAATCAAATATAAAAATAATTATTATACAATACACGAGAAATTAATAATTTATTCATATGGAATCTAAATTATCATTCTCAAACTTATATTGCTCGTATTGATCTTCATAATATTATAAGAATGTAGTCCGCGAAACAATATTTAGTGCATATAAATGCATCAACATTTTTTTTCGAACTCGAAAAACTTCTATAATAATCAAGAACTTTATTAGAAACTTCATACTAATGATCTCTCAATAGATCAATATATCAAAACTCGATATTAATAATTGAAAGATTCATGGCTCAATTAAAAATTTTAAAATATATAAATATTATATAAACTAATTTGGTAATTCGATATCTACCGAAATTTTATTCTTTTTACCGAATACCAAACCAAATTTCATAATTTCATAAAATTAAATACCAAACTGAATTCCAAATACCGAATATCAAATACCAAATATCGAAATAACTAAATTTCGGTATGGTATTCAGTATTCAAAAGTTTTTGCTCACCCCTACCACTCATGAGAACTCTAGGACCAGACACCCTGTAACGGATGAGACCCAATAACGGTTGGGCCGATCCGAATGATGAAAGAGAACTCATGCAGCCCATTTATACACTTAACGAAAAGCGGCCCGATGTTCCATGAGAGGACCGAAGATAACCTTGGCGAAATAAAGCGTCGTGTGGTAATTGGCTCCGTAGTTCGGTCCAAACGGTTACAAACCCGCGCCTTCCATGCTTCAGGCCTTCACACGTTTACCACGCCTCGGGCCCGTTCATGCAGACCACGCCTCGGTCCCAACCTCATTTTACATCGCGCGACAACAACCTCTAACAAACTTGTCAGAGGCGGTTACAGAGCGTGATTTACACACGCCGCTATCTCTATAAATATAGAGCGCGACTACGGAAATAGCAGGACCTTTTGGACGCGTAAGAACAGGTCATTACTCTGCCGGAGTTCTTACTGCTTTCTTTTCCATGTCATTTTCATTAAGCATCTGCTGTATTTTGTATGAATTGTTTGATTAGTGAACAGACTAGGAGCATAATTCGCTCTTAGTCGAGTGGTTTTCACCCCAATTCCTGGGGTTTCCACAATAAATCGATGTGTCTCCTTTACTTGTTTATATCGTTAATCGTTTTCCCCATAAAAAACAAATCAAAACCGAATTCGTTTACTGACGAATCAGGTGACTGTTGGTACCCCTAAAAAAGGACCATAACAGTTTAGCGCCGTCCGTGGGGACGATTCTCTAATCCCATTTGAGTTTTCTACCAGGGATAGGACAATCAAAGGCATGGCGACTCGAACTTCGACAAATGACAGTGACGTGCTTCCCAACAGTCTCCCAGCACCAACGTTCACTTTGCAGGATGTGGAGGCTGTCGTCAGGAAGGTGGTACTGGCGATTACGTCGGAGAGAAGTGGAACAGAACCACCGGCTGTTTCAAGCCCTGTTCCCAAAAACAGAGGATACGAGAGTGATCCTGACGAGCGCAGCACTGATGATGAAGAAATCATCAGGCGTTATATAACAACGAGGAGGCCCAGATATCGGTCTACTCCTCCCCCCCCCCGGCCAGGGCTCTACCTCCCGCTCTTGGAAATGATCAGGAGCAGATGCAGCGACGAATTGACGAGCTCACCAGGGAGTTGAAGAGCATGCGTGCGTTGATGGATTGCGAACCTAATCTGGGACGCAATCCTGGTTTATTCAACAGGGCCATGGAGTCCCCAATCAGGCGAAATAAGGATGATGACTGGTGGCATAATTTGCATGCGGTCCAGACATCGTCCCAACAATCTGAAGACGTATCAGCCGCCTTGGGAGATTTGATGCTCCCCTTTTCTGAAGAGATCTGGGCGGCGGCCCAAGATCGGCATTATCGCAACCCCGAGGGGTTGCCGACATTTCGTGGTGACAGTGATCCGATCGATCACGTTGCCGATTTCGAGTTACGTATGGGAACGGTTCGGGCCTCAGATTCACTAAAGTGCCGCATCTTCGCTGCTAGATTACAAGGCGACGCCCGAACGTGGTTCAAAAATTTGACGGCCCGATCCATACAGTCGTATGGCGGATTTATTCTGGCTTTCTCAGAGCAATTTGCTCCAAATGTAGGACCGCCCCGAAGCAGGCAGGAACTATATCAACTAAAATATATCCCGGCAAAAATGAGTCTTCGGTCCTTCATGGAGAAATTCAATAGGACCGTTCGGGGTATCAAGCTTGAGCTCCGGGATAAGATTGATATTTTACAGCAGGTCTTGGGACCGTGCGGCCTTTTGGCCAGCCTGGTAAAAAGCCAACCATCCACCTTGGGAAAGCTTCTTCAGAAAATCAACAAGTATATTAAGGTGGATGAAGCGCTGGGGCTAGGCTATCAGAAACCTAGCTGGAATTCTGAGCCCGCAGGTGATCATATGGTTTCCTACCCTAAGAAGCAGTCGCGAGAAGTAGCGGTTGTAGGTGAGAAAGATGTCCTTCCGAAGCAGGAGGACAATCGGGTATATTGCGAGTTGCATCATAATCGCGATCGCCCGACCCTGAAGTGTCTGCTGTTGAAGGAGACGGTAGCGGCAATGAATAAAGAAAAGCCCGACCGGAATGGTCAGAAGGGCAAGCAAGCAGAATCCCCCCGAAAGGGCCACCAAGGTGACGATCGTCACAGGCCGCGGAGAAGAGATAATCGGGGACAACCCCGAAATTATAATGATCGGACGGAGGACCGACGGTCTCCTCCGCCAGAACAAGAAAGAGGCCAACACGGTCGAGAAAATCGTGGTCAAGACCGAAGAAGAAGATGGCGGGGCCGTGACGGCAGAGCCCCGCAGAACAAAGGTAGAAGACAGGAGCAAGCTGCTCCTCCACTTGCGGAAACTGGTGCCCAACCTTCTCAAAATGAGGCGGCACCGAGAGACGTAGCTGGAGATATTTATGTTATCTCCGGTGGTCTAAGAATAAATGAATTGGTCCGGGACCGAAAGAGAACTGCGCGCGGAGACTCCGCTGAGATCTCCGAATCTGGGGCGCTGATTAAATATGATCCAGTGGAACGGTCCCCTCCCTTCGGGGAGAATATCACTTTCACCATGGCCGATCGGGAAGGTATCATCGATCCATGCGATGATCCCCTTACCATCACTGGAATCATCGGGAATCGTCGTGTCCACAGGATCTTAGTGGACACCGCAGCCTCGTACAATCTAATGAAGCGTGAGGTCGCCGAAATGTTGGGAGCTGTTGTTCATGACCTCCTGATCGCTAATATAACTCTTTGGTCATTCGATCAGAGGAGCGTCATTCCATGCGGGAAGATTTTATTCCCAGTCACCCTTGGAGAACCATCCAAGGACCGATCGGAGGATCTGGAATTCATTGTCGTTGAAGTCGACTTGGCTTACAACGCCATTATCGGACGGATCGGCCTTAGTGAGTTCGAGGCGGTCCCATCTACTTATCATATGATGCTCAAATTCCCCCCTATTCATGGAGTTATTTCTGTCAAAGGGGATCAGAAAGTAGCTAGACAATGCTACATGAGCTCGTGCCGAACATTGGCACCTATCAAAAGGGCCCGGGTCGATCTGCTGGAAGAACCGCCGCACCCGAGGCAAGCAATGGAACCCGTAGGGTTCAAGTTGATTAACCTGGTTGAGGAGGACTCAACCAAAACAACTCGCATCGGGGCACATTTAGCCCCTGCTTTTGAAAAAGAACTGATCCACTTGATGAGAAGCCACGTAGATATATTCGCATGGACCCCGGACGATGTTTCGGGGATTGACCGATCCGATAGTGAACATCGGATCAACACCGAGCCTGGAATGAAGTCTGTTAGGCAGAAAAGGAGACGCTATTCTCCCGATAAAATCGAGATTATCCGGGCCGAGGTGAATAAATTGATGTAGTCGGGATTCATCAGAGAAATCCACTATACTGAATGGGTTGCAAACCCAGTAGTGGTCTCCGAACCGGATGGGAAATGGCGAATGTACATCGACTTTACCGATGTTAACAAAAGCTGTGAGTCGGACCCTTTCCCCTTGCCGCATATCGACTGACTGGTAGACGCTGTGTCTGGTAGCACCATGATGAGTACCATGGATGCTTATTCTGGGTACCATCAGATCTTCCTTGCTGAAGAAGATCAGAAGAAGTCATCATTCATGACCGAAGATGGCGTTTACTGTTATGTGGTTATGTCATTCGGTCTCAAAAATGCTGGAGCAACATATCAATGGTTGGTCAACAGGATCTTTAGAAAATTGATCAGCCATATGATGGAAGTTTATGTTGACGATATGATTGTTAAATCTATAAATAATGAAGACCACCTTTCTTATTTGTCTCGTTGTTTCGAAGTATGCCGAAAATATAAGCTTAAACTAAATCCAAACAAATGCTGCTTCGGGATCTGAAGTGGAAAATTTCTAGGATATTACGTTTCACAGAAAGGCATAGAGGTTAACCCTGAAAAGGTGCAAGCTATCACTGATATGCAACCTCCAAGAAACAAGAGAGAATTTCATAGGCTTACCGGCCGACTCGCCGCACTAAGCAGGTTTATCTCAAAATCCACAGATCGGGCTCTACCTTTTTTTAGGGTGCTAAGAAAAGCAAGCCATGTAGATTGGACCGAAGAATGCGATCGGGCCTTCTCTAAGCTGAAAACTTATTTAAGCACTCCCCCGGTGATGGTAAGTCCAACTTGTGATGAACCTTTGGGGTTGTATCTTGCTGTATCAGAAGTTGCCGTCAGCGCAGCTTTAGTGACCATCCGAGACGACATTCATAGACATGTTTATTATGTCAGTCATTCTATGGTATCTGTTGAAACAAGATATTCTACTTTGGAGAAATTCATGCTAGCTTTGAAAAAAGTTGTATTCAAGCTGAAACATTATTTTGAAGGCCGAACGGTCTATATTTATACGGATCAACCTCTGAAGGTGGTCCTTAAACAGAAGGATTTGAATGAGAGATTGGAAAAATGGGCTATCAAACTCAGCGCCATGTATCTGGAATTCTTGCCCCGAAGGGCGATCAAAGCTCAGGTCATAGCCGACTTTGTGGTTGAAATGACCCGATCGGCCATATATCTTAACCATGAGGATGATCGATGGACGATCCACGTAGATGGATCGACCTTCGGAGGAAGAGGAGCGGACATTACCCTAACAACGGTACAATGTGACCTTATTCATTATGCAGTTAAATTTTCCTTTGCTGGAACAAATAATGTGGTAGAATATGAGGTTGTGTTATCAGGAATGACCTTGGCTCGAAAAATGGGAGTTAGCAGAGTACGAATGTTCTCAGACTCGAAGTTAGTAGTAGAACAGTTCGTAGGGAAATTTGAAACTCATGACCCGATGATGACGCTATATTGTGCCAAAGTTCTGGAATTATCCAAGAAATTCAGTGAGTTTTCTCTTGACCACGTGCCACGAGAGCAAAATAAGGTTGCCGATGCACTCGCCAGATTGGCCGCAGGCATACCTGACATAGAGTCAAGCACTATTTCAGTCCACATTCAGGACCGACCTTCGGTCGAGATATCAGTGACCGAACAATCTATTGAAGAGATCGGGGCTCTATGCCATGAACTCCAGGGCTTGAATATTAATGCTACTGAATCTCCGGGAGAATACAATTGGATGGATCCCTTTATTAAATACCTTTCAAACGGCTATATCCCTGAAGACAAGTCTGAAGCCAGAAAAATAGAAGTCCGGTCTTAGAGATTTATCCTGGTTGACGGACGCTTGTTTAAAAAGAGTTTTGAGGGACCGCTTCTGCACTGCTTATCCCCTATTGAGGCTAAAGCTGTCATGATTTATGTTCATGAAGGGATATGCGACATTCATTCAGGGGCTCGATCTTTATACCACTGCATCATTAGAGCTGGATATTTTTGGCCAACGTTGTTTGCAGATGCCAAGAAATACACTAAACGTTGTGCCATATGTCAATGCCACGCCCCGATTCCGTAATTGCCTGGGGCTCCCTTGTCGGTTACCCCACTGCCTTGTCCGTTTGACAGATGGGGGATTGATATCCTCGGACCTTTTTCTCGGTCAATAGGGCAAAGAAAATTTTGTATTGTAGCGGTGGAGTATTACTCGAAATGGATTGAAGCAGAAGCAGTAGCCATCATCTCAGAGAAGGTGGTCAATCACTTCTTATGGAGAAATATCGTGATCAGATAATGAGACTCAGTTCCGCGGAAAGAGCATACGGGATCTATGCACCATGTTGGGCATCATCCAACATTTCTCATCAGTAGCCCACCCCCAAACTAATGGACTTACGGAGGTATCTAACAAGGTTATCCTGAAAGGATTGAAGACCAAGTTAGAAGATTTNGGATTTATGAAGAATCTCTCATTCCTTACGTAGAGTCTGTATTCAAATTTCAAATGTCAAAAATTGTATAAGAACAATTTATTCATTTCAAAAATTCGAAGTAAAAGTTGAAATTGAAAATAAGATTTATGTTTTTTTATTTGTAGTTATAAAATTGAGAAGTTGAAATTTTAGTTATGCATGAAAAATATGATATATTCTGCAATTTTTATAATTTTTATTTTTTGTAATGATAAAACAAAACATAAATTATACCCAACATAGCCTAAGTTTTTCAATAATTTTGTTATGAATAATAGTCATGATTCCAAAGGTTTGTACGTTATTCAAGAAATATAATTATTTATAATTATGATTTTCACCTCACATATATTTTATGGAATTTCCAGAAATTTCACTCATGATCGATATTCAAAAAGATATGTTTTATTTTTATTTGGATCGAGTTTTTAAGTTACACAATACTATCAAATATATTTATATATATTTGATTAGAAAATCAAACTTCTTACATATATTATGATATTACTTCTTTTTTTACAATAAAAATTTAATATAATTCAAAACTAAAGTTTCATACAGATCCGTATGTTGTCCGATACTAACCGGTATCGAATATTGGGGTTGTATCCCGATTTTATTCGGATTCTACCTTAAAAAAATTTCTTTTTTAAAAAAAAAATATTATATAAATAAATTTTAGTATTGTCCGGTAAACCTATACAATACTCATCACCATGAAAACCTTGTAACGGTAACAAGTTTAGAAATTAATGAGAACTCTAGAACCGGACACCCTACAATATATAAAGCTCAATAACAATTGGGTCGACCCATATGGTAGAAGTGAACTTGTGCGGCCCATTAATACACTTAACGAAGAACGGCCCGATGTTCTGCGAATAGACCGAAGATAACATTGGCGAATAAAATGTTATTGACTCCGTGGTTCGGTCCAAACGGTTACAAACCCACGTTTTCCATGCTTCGGGCCTTCACATGTTTTTCACGCCTCGGGCCCGATCACACAGACCACGCCTCGGTCCCAACCTCGTTTTGCATCGCGCGACAACAACCTCTAACAAACCTGTCAGAGGCGGTTACAGAGCGTGATATACACACGCCACTAACTCTATAAATATAGAGCGCAACGAAGAAAATAGCAGGACCTTTTGGACGCGTAAGAAAAGACCGTTACCCTGCCAGAGTTCTTACTGCTTTCTTATTCCTTGTCATTTTCATTAAGCCTCTGTTGTATTTCTGTATGAATTGTTTAATTAGTGAACATGCTATGAGCGTAATTCGCTCTTAGTCAAGTGGTTTTCACCTCAATTCCTGGGGTTTCCACTATAAAGCGATGTGTATCTTTGTTGTTTCTAGTTTTAATCGTATTTCCCATAAAAAACAAATCAAAAATGAATTCGTTCGCTGACGAATCGGGTGACTGTTGGTACCTCTGAAAATGGACTATAACAGTTTGGCGCCGTCCGTGGGGACGATTCTCTAATCCCATTTGAGTTTCTACCATGGATAGGACAATCAAAGGCATGGCGACTGAAACTTCGACAAATGACAGTGACGTGCTTCCCGACAGTCTCCCAGCACCAACATTCACTTTGCAGGATCTGGAAGTTGTCGTCAGGAAAGTAGTACTGGAGATTACGTCGGAGAGAAGTGGAACAGAACCACTGGCTGTTTCAAGCCCTGTTTCCAAAAGCATAGGATACGAGAGTGATCCTGACGAGCGCAACACTAATGATGAAGAAATCATCAGGCGTGGTGTAACAACGAGGAGGCCTAGATATCGGTCTACTCCTCCCCCCCGGCCAGGGCTCTAACTCCCACTACTGGAAATGATCAGGAGCAGATGCAGCGACGAATTGACGAGTTCACCAGGGAGTTGGAGAGCATGAGTGCGTTGAAGGATTGCGAACCTAATCTGAGACGTAATCATGGTTTATTCAACAAGGCCATGGAGACCCCAATCAGGCGAAATAAGGATGATGACTGGTGACATAATCTGCATGCGGTCCAGACATCGCCCCAACAATTTGAAGGCGTATCAACCACCTTGGGAGATTTGATCATCCCCTTTTCTGAAGAGATCTGGGCAGCAGTCCCAGATTGGCATTATCGCAACCCCGAGGGGTTGCCGACATTTCGTGGTGACGGTGATCCGATCGATCATGTTGCCGATTTCGAATTACGCATGGGAACGGTTCGAGCCTCAGATTCATTAAAGTGTCGCATCTTCGCGGCAGGATTACAAGGCGACGCCCAAACGTGGTTCAAAAAATTTGCCGGCCCAATCCATACAGTCGTATGGCGGATTTATTTTGGCTTTCTCAGAGCAATTTGCTCCAAATGTAGGACCGCCCCGAAGCAGGCAGGAACTATATCAGTTAAAATATATCCCGGCAAAAATGAGTCTTCGGTCCTTCATGAAGAAATTCAATAAGACTGCTTGGGGTATCAAGCTTGAGCTCCGGGATAAGATTGATATTCTACTGCAGGTCTTGGGACCGTGCGGCCTTTCAGCCAGTTTGAAAAAGAGCCCACCATCCACCTTGGGAAAACTTCTTCAGAAAATCAACAAGTTTATTAAGGTTGATGAAGCACTGGGGCTAGGCTATCGGAAACCTAGCGGGAATTTTGAGCCCGCAGGAGATCATAGGGTTTCCTACTCTAAGAAGCAGTCGCGAGAAGTAGCGGTTGTAGGCGAGAAAGATGTCCCCCCGAAGCAGGAGGACAATCGGGTGTATTGTGAGCTACATCATAATCGCGATCACCCGACCCTGAAGTGCCCGCTGTTGAAAGAAATGGTAGCGGCGATGAATAAAGAAAAGCACGACCGGAATGGTCAGAATGGTAAGCGAGCAGAATCCCCCCGAATGGGCCACCAAGGTGACGATAGTCACAGGCCGCGGGGAAGGGATAATCGGGGACAACCCCGAAATTATAATAATCGGACGGAGGACAGACAGTCTTCTCCGCCAGAACAAGAAAGAGGCCAACACGGTCAAGAGAACCGTGGTCAGGGCCGAAGAAGAAGATGGCGGGGCCGTGGCGGCAGAGCCCCGCAGAACGAGGGTGGAAGACAGGAGCATGCCGCTCCTCCATATGCGGAAACTGGTGCCCAACCTCCTCAAAATGAGGCGGCACCCAGAGAAGTAGCTGGAGATATTTATGTTATCTCCGGTGGTATGAGAATAAATGAATCGGTCCGGGACCGAAAGAGAACTGCGCGCGGAGACTCCGCTGAGAGCTCCGAATCTGTGGCGCTAGTTAAATATGATTCAGCGGAACGGTCCCCTCCATGCGGGGAGGATATCACTTTCACCATGGCCGATCGGGAAGGGATCATCGATCCATGCGATGATCCCCTTACCATCACTGGAGTCATCGGGAATCGTCGTGTCCACAGGATTCTAGTGGACACCGGGGCTTCGTGCAATCTAATGAAGCGCGAGGTCGCCGAAATGTTGGGAGCTGCTGCTCATGACCTCCCAATCGCTAATATAACTCTTTGGTTGTTCGACCAGAGGAGCGTCATTCCATACGGGAAGATTTTATTCCTAGTCACCCTTAGAGAACCATCCAAGGACCGATCGGAGGATCTGGAATTCATTGTTGTTGAAGTCGACTTGGCTTACAACGCCATTATCGGACGGACCGGCCTTAGTAAGTACGAGGCGGTCCCATCTACCTATCATATGATGCTCAAAATCTCCTTCATTCATGGAGTTATTTCTGTCAAGGGGGATCAGAAAGTAGCTAGACAATGCTACATGAGCTCGTGCCGAACATTGGCACCTATCAAAAGGGCCCGGGTCGATCTGCTGGAAGAACCCCCGCACCCGAGGCAAGCAATGGAACCCGTAGGGTTCAAGTTGATTAACCTGGTTGAGGAGGACTCAACCAAAACAATTCGCATCAGGGCACAATTTGCCCCTGCTTTTGATAAAGAACTGATCCACTTGCTGAGAAGCCACGTGGATATATTCGCATGGATCCCGGACGATGTTACGGGGATTGACCGATCCGATAGTGAACATCGGATCAATACCGAGCCTGGAACGAAGTCTGTTAGGTAGAAAAGGAGACGCTATTCTCCCGAAATAATCGAGATTATCCTGGCTGAGGTGAATAAATTACCGCGGTCGGGATTCATCAGAGAAATCCACTATACTGAATGGGTTGCAAACCCAGTAGTGGTCTCCAAACCGAATGGGAAATGGCGAATGTGCATCGACTTTACCTATGTTAACAAAAGTTGTGAGTCGGACCCTTTCCCCCTAGACGCTGTGTCTGGTAGCACCATGATAAGTACCATGGATGCTTATTTTGGGTACCATCAGATCTTCCTAGCTGAAGAAGATCAGAAAAAGTCATCATTCATGACCGAAGATGGCGTTTACTGCGATGTGGTTATGCCATTCGGTCTCAAAAATGCTGGAGCAACATATCAAAGGTTGGTCAACAAGATTTTTAGAGAATTGATCGACCATATAATGGAAGTTTATGTTGACGATATGATTGTTAAATCTATGAATGATGAACACCACCTTTCTTATTTGTCTCGTTGTTTCGAAGTATGCCGAAAATATAAGCTTAAACTAAATCCAAACAAATGCTGCTTCGGGATCCGAAGTGGAAAATTTTTAGGATATTACGTTTCAAAGAAAGGCATAGAGGTTAACCCTAAAAAGGTGCAGACTATCATTGATATACAACCTCCAAGAATCAATAGAGAATTTCATAGGCTTACTGGCCGACTCGCCGCACTAAGCAGGTTTATTTCAAAATCCACAGACCGAGCTCTACCTTTTTTCAGAGTGCTAAGAAAAGCAAGTCATTTAGATTGGACCGAAGAATGCAATCGGACCTTCTCCGAGTTGAAGACTTATTTAAGCACTCCCCCAGTGATGGTAAGTCCAACTTGTGATGAACCTTTGGGGTTGTATCTTGTTGTATCAGAAGTTGCCGTCAGTGCAGCTCTGGTAACCATCCGAGATGACATTCATAGACCTGTTTATTATGTCAGCCATTCTTTGGTATCTACTGAAACCAGATATTCCACCTTGGAGAAATTCATGCTAGCTTTGAAAAAGCTGTATCCAAGCTGAAACATTATTTTGAAGGCCGAACGGTCAATTTTTCTACGTATCAACCTCTAAAGGTGTTCATTAAACAGAAGGATTTGAATGAGAGATTGGCAAAATGAGCTATCAAACTAAGCGCTATGTATCTGAAATTCCTGCCCCGAAGGGCGATCAAAGCTCAGGTCCTAGCCGACTTTGTGGTTGAAATGATCCGATCGACCATATATCTTAACCAAGAGGATGATCGATGGACGATCCACGTAGATGGGTCGACCTTCGGAGGAAGAGGAGCGGGCATTACCCTAACAACGGTACAAGTTGACATTATTTATTCCGCAGTCAAATTTTCCTTTGCTGGAATAAATAATGTGATAGAATATGAGGCTGTATTATCATGAATGACCTTGGCTCGAAAAATGGGAGTTAGCAGAGTGCGAATGTTCTCAGACTCGAAGTTAGTAGTAGAACAGTTCGCAGGGAGATTTCAAACTTATGACCCGATGATGAGGTTATATTATGCCAAAGTTCTAGAATTATCCAAAAAATTCAGTGAGTTTTCTCTCGACCACGTGTCACGAGAGCAAAATAAGGTCACCGACGCACTCGCCAGATTAGCCGCGGGCATACCTGACATAAAGCCCAGCACTATTTCGGTCCACATTCAGGACCGACCTTCGGTCGAGATATCGGTGACCGAACAGTCTATTGAAGAGATCGGAGCTCTATGTCATGAACTCCAGGGCTTGAATATTAACGCTACTGAATCTCCGGGGGAACCCAATTGGATGAACCCCTTTATTAAATACCTTTCAAACGGCTATCTCCCTGAAGACAAGTCCGAAGCCAGAAAAATAGAAGTCCGGGCTAAGAGATTTATCTTGGTTGACGGACGCTTGTTTAAAAAGAGTTTTGAGGGCCCGCTTCTGCACTGCTTATCCCCTATTGAGGCTGAAGCCGTCATTATTTATGTTCATGAAGGGATATGCGGCATTCATTCAAGAGCTCGATCTTTATACCACCGCATCATTAGAGTTGGATATTTTTTGCCAACGTTGCTTGCAGATGCCAAGAAATACACTAAACGTTGTGACATATGCCAATACCATGCTCCACTCCGCAATTGCCTGGGCCTCCCTTATCGGTTACCCTATTGCCTTATCTGTTTGACAGATGGGGGATTGATATCCTCGGACCTTTTACTCGGTCGATAGGGCAAAGAAAATTTTGTATTGTAGCGGTGGAGTATTACTCGAAATGGATTGAAGCATAAGCAGTAGCCATCATCTCAGAGAAAGTGGTCAAGCACTTCTTATGGAGAAATATCGTGAGTCGCTTCGGGGTTCCCCGAGCGCTCATATCAGATAATATGACTCAATTCCGTGGAAAGAGCATACGGGATCTATGCACCAAGTTGGGCATCATCCAATATTTCTCATCAGTAGTTCACCCCCAAACTAATGGACTTACAGAGGTATCTAATAAGGTTATCCTGAAAGGATTGAAGACCAAATTAGAAGATTTCGAAGGTAAATGGTCTGAACACATTTATGAGGTCTTATGGGCATACCGAACTACACCTCGCTCAACAACTCATGAATCACCTTTCTCATTGGTGTATGGGACCGAAGCTGTTAGCCCGGTGGAGGTTGTCATCCGATCACCTCGGATATCTCAATATGATGAGCATATGAATGGTGAAAATAGATTATTGGACCTCGAGATGAACGAAGAAAAGAGAGATGCAATTTATGCGCGGATGCATGCTTATCAGCGAACTATAGAACGGGCCCATAACAAACTAGTCCTCTCAAGAGAATTCTTTGAAGGGGATCTCTCCTCAGAAGCATTAAAGTGCAGAGGAACGTTGGAAAGCTAGACAGAAACTGTGAAGGACCGTATCGAATATCAAAGAAATTGGAATCATGTGTGTATAAACTTGAGACATTGTGGTATAGAGGTCCCCCGAACATGGTATGTCATGAACTTAAGACGATATTTCTTGTAAACTTTCGATTAACCTGTCTGACTTAATAAACGTACATTCCTTTAAGTGTAAGCTGGTGACAAGTAAGTACAAAACAAATTATTTCTAATTGAGTTTTTGAAGTTGGGTGAGTTAGGACGAATCTGGACTGGTGACCGAAGCTTCTTATCCGCAAGGCTCCCAAGTTGTAGTGACCGCTCTGACGAGTCAGATGCTCCTGCACTTGCCTAGTCACATGGATAAGTCGCGATTCTCCCAGAACTCATTACGAACTAAAACACTCCCTTCAACAGCATTCGTTCTTGAGAAATGGCCCTTGTACTTACGAAATCTGCCGCGAAAAGAGGAATGGGAAGGGTCAACATATCGAAACACGAATTCGGTCATAGTATGGGACATGTTATGAGCAAAAACTTAGCCAATATAACCTACGAGACTTTAGTAGAACCAAGGATCGGCCAAAGCTTATAATAACTCATATTGAACCTAGACCGCGCCTCTCCAATCAAGTATTGATTCCAAGGACGCAATAAGAGTGATCCGCATACAATGTATAATGACCGATCCAATTAGAATTGACATGAGTAAGCCAAACATGATATCTGAGACCGATGGGTTAACACCCTATAAGCATCCCCGATCTTATACTTGGTGGTTAAAACACTCTCGTTAATGTGAAACATATTAATTCACTTTAAAGTTAGTTATAACACTTTGTTCTGGCAATTAAAGAGACAAAAGTTGAGAGGAAAGCGTTGTATATTGAAAACAAGGAGCAAAGCATGTACAAAATATAACTGAAATTCTAACTGTCCTGCCCATCTTCCTTGTCTTCAATTCCCTGTTCATGCGGTTCGGTCCGGGCCGCGAGCTGCTTCAATTCTTCCTTCTGGTCGGCCACCTTTTGGTTGACCGCTCTCTCAATCTTTTCAAAGAGATAGAAGAAATGGTCTTCTTCCCGAACAGATTCTTCCAAAGTTGGAATAACCTGAAAGTTGTCATCTCTCTCAAGTGGCTCGACCGCTTTCCATCGCTCGTCCGAAGGGGAAAGCCCGAACTGCTTTATAACCTACTGCATGTTATCCATGTATTTAGCAGTATACACCCCGTGTATGTTATCCGCCAAAGTGAATAACAGGGGGGACTGAGCGAAGCCTAGGACTGCTTCCCGGACCGAACCTTAGGCCGAAGTGCGGGTTCTTGTCAACTCCTCCTCCAAGTTTGCCTTCTCTTCTTGGGCCCGAAGGAGAAGCTCGTTCAATTTGTTTCTCTTCTCCTGGGCCCGACCTTGGACTTGGTTGATCTCCTCCTCCTTGGCCCGCAGCTTGGCATCCAGGTCAGAAATTCGCCCCTGAGCTGTTTGTCATATCTTCTCTAGCTCAGAGACTTTATCTGCTAAGAGTGAGACCTCCGTCCAAGCTCTTAGCAGCTCATTATCCAGTCGGTCCCGGTCCTCCCGTACCGTGACCAACTCACCGTGTTTGATTTCAACTTGCCTTTTCGCAAGGTCAAGTTGATCTTGGACTTTTTGGGATACAACACTGCCACCCTGGTTCTTCTCCACAGTGATGGTAGTGGTGAAGGCTTTCCTCAGCATCTGCATAAGATAACAAGGTCAAAAAAGTGAAGCTTCGGGCCTTAATATAAAAAAAAATTACCTTAGTGGTGAGGTCGAGGAAGCCCTCCATGATCTCTTCCCCAGACATGTTCGATTGGACGTTGTCTGGGTTTTGCTTTCCGTAAAGGCATTAGAAAGCACTTCTCCAGGAGGTTAGTTTCCTCCCCTTACTGAACCTGTCTAGCAGGCCCAAGACAACTCCCCAGTCGGAGTTAGTCTTAGGACCCGAGGCATGCTCCTTCAAAACGATCCCCTTGGTAGGGACCGAAGCGCTCTCCCCTTTCTTCAGCCTTTTGGGATCCTTCGGGGCTTCGGCCTCGGTCGCCCTCTTCCCTTTTCCCAAGGGGATCGGCTGGCAGGGAGACGTTCGCCTTAAGGTGAGAGACCGGGGAGAACCTTCTCCATGAAAACAGCTCCCTGCAGCAATAAAGCAATAGTATTAGCATTAATAAAGGAGTTGTTTCCGATTTGATAGAGGCTGGATAAGCTCAAAGAACGAATCCGAGCCGTTATCACCTCCTCTACCACCCCAAATACCCGAAACGCAAGCCCTTCCCCAGTCGAAGGTTGCCCTGTGCAGCGCAGGGTCAATGTGCCCGCGCTGGTAGTTTGGATCGGGGGGTTCCCGGACCCCGATGGGACCAGCACACCCCCGTTGCTGATTCACTTTCATCAGCACTCCCCGATGCATCACGTTGTCCTTCAGAAGGACGGACCGAAGCAGCTGCATACGTTTAAAACGTGAGCTAGGCATCGTCTCAGTTGAGTCTGCAAAACAAATACATAAGGATCAGGAAAGGATAAAATAAAACATTACTTCATACCCGATCCTTCTGATGGATCTGAACTAGAGAACATCCCCTTCGGGGCTAGGGCTCCGGTCCTACCCGCGACACCTATTTCTATCAGTCTTCTCTCCCGAAGCAGCTCCGTCCGCTTAAGGCGTGCTTCGGGAGGGGGGAACATCGCAAGTGTATTTGCGATGTCCGGACGAGAGGGGTTGAACCTGGTTCGGTCCAACTGACCTATGCGTGGGTGAGTTATGCGTGGCCACACCTTCAACATATCCTCTTTTGGGACTGTTATCCACACATAACAAGATTCCCACGCATGTAGAGACTCTTCTTTATCCACTATAGCGCACTCTTTAGTGCGCATCGCTATATAGTATAGTTTGCGGCATCCTAATAGACCTTTACCCTTCCGAGACCCCACCAAGAACAGGTTGAAAAAATGTTTTAAGGTCGAGGCCCTGTTCTGTTGGTGGCAATAAAATATGAACGCCACTATATACACACAACTACCCGGAAATAACGCAAAAGTAGGGCAATGAATTTAGTTTAGAACGGCTGCCACAAAAGGATGCAGCAGAAAACGGAGGCCACACTTCAAAGAAGCGTAACTGACCGGAATAGCGGACGCCGACACATTCATTTCCGCCGGAAGGAAACAAGGAATATCTTCCCGCCCCTTCCAGATGGAATATTGTGCCGGAATCGAAAACCTAGACCTAAACTCATCAATGTCCAACTCAGACATGACTGGGTATTTCGTTTTATGAGGAGCCATAGAATATACCTTAACGAAAATCGAAATGAAACGGGTTGAACGTGAAACGGATTGAGGGCGCAGAGAGCTCAATTTGGCAATTCTTCCTTCGCGAAATGACGATTAGGAGAAATAGTATCCAAAACCCCGATTTAAATATTAATCTCCCAACCAATGGTGAGCTGCCACGTAATATTGCCCCAGACAATGGCAGTACAAGCACACTCATCACGCCTGTTGAACTGTCGAATGTAAAGAGGCGCAAATCTGGATGTTAATATTTAAAAAATAACAAAGATAAAAATATAACACAAATATACGTTATTGAGTTTTAAATACAAATTAATTCCTACACTTAAGGGAAAGATCGGTCCCCTGGACACTCACTACCTACAGGTACGGTCCCATGTTCTCACGAATGTGTAAACATCATGTGATCGGCCTTGTATCACCTCTACGATGGCAATCAAGCCCGANGGAGGGAAATGACATGAACACATCTATGAGGTCTTATGGGCATACCGAACTACACCTCGCTCGACAACCCAGGAATCACCTTTCTCATTGGTGTATGGGACTGAAGCTGTTAGCCCGGTGGAGGTTGCCATCCGATCACCTCGGATATCTCAGTATGATGAGCATATGAATGGTGAAAGGAGATTATTGGACCTCGAGATGATCGAAGAAAAGAGAGATGCAATTTACGCGCGGATGCGCGCTTATCAGCGAACTATGGAACGGGCCCATAACAAGCGAGTCCTCCCAAGGGAATTCTTTGAAGGCGATCTCGTCCTCAGAAATGTTAAAGTACAGATGAACATTGAAAAGCTGGATAGAAATTGGGAGGGATCGTATCGAATATCAAAGAAATTGGAATCAGGTGCGTATAAACTTGAGACATTGGAAGGTATAGAGGTCCCCCGAACTTGGACTGTCATGAACTTAAGGCGATATTTCTTGTGAAATTTCGATTAACCTGTTTGACTTAATAAACGTACATTCCTTTAAGCGTAAGCCGATAACAAGTAAGTACAAAACAAATTATTTCTAATTGAATGATGGACCGATCTTGAAGTTGGGTGACTTAGGACGAATCTGGACTGGTGACCGAAGCTTCTTATCCGCAAGGCTCCCAAGTTGTAGTGACCGCTCTGACGAGTCAAATGCTCCTGCACTTGCCTAGTCCCATGGATAAGTTGCGATTCTCCCAGAACTCATTACGAACTAAAACACTCTCTTCAACGGCATTCGTTCTTGAAAAATGGCCCTTGTACTTACGAAATTTGCCGCGAAAAGAGGAATGGGAAGGGTCAACGTATCGAAACACGAATTCGGTCCTAGTATGGGACATGTTATGAGCAAAAGCTTAGCCAATATAACCTACGGGACTTCAGTAGAACCAAGGTTCGTCCAAAACTTATAATAACTCATATGGAACCTAGACCGCACCTCTCCAATCAAGTATTGACACCAAGGACGGAATAAGAATGACCCACATACAATGAAAAACGACCGATCCAATCAGAATTGACATGAGTAAGCCAAACATAATATCTGGGACCGATGGGTTAACACCCTATAAGCATCCCCGATCTTATACTTGGTGGTTAAAACACTCTCGTTAATTTGAAACATATTAATTCACTTTAAAGTTAGTTATAACACCTTTTTCTGGCAATTAAAGAGACCAAAGTTGAGAGGAAAGAGTTATATATTGAAAATAAGGAGCAAGGCAAATACAAAGTATAAATGAAATCTAATTATCCTGCTCATCTTCCTTATCTTCAATCCCCTGCTCCTGCGGTTCGGTCCGGATCGCGAGCTGCTTCAATTCTTCCTCCTGGTCAGCCATCTTTTGGTTGACAGCTCTCTCCATCTCTTCAAAAAGAGATAGAAAAAATGGTCTTCTTCCAGAACATGTTCTTCCAAAGTTGGAATAACCTGAAAGTTGTCATCTCTCTCAAGTGGCTCGACCGTTTTCCATCGCTCGTCCGAAGGGGAAAGCCCGAACTGCATTATAACCGGCTCTCACATATTATCCAGGTATTTAGCAGTATACACCCCGTGTATGTTATCCACCAAAGCGAATAACAGAGGGGACCGAGCGAAGCCTAGGACTGCTTCCCGGACCGAACCTTCGGCCGAAGTGCGGGTTCTTGTCAACTCCTCCTCCAAGTTTGCCTTCTCTTCTTGGGCCCGAAGGAGAAGCTCGTTCAATTTGTTTCTTTTCTCCTGGGCCCGACCTTGGACTTGGTTGACCTCCTCCTCCTTGGCCCGCAGCTTGGCCTCCAGGTCAGAAATTCGCCCTTGAGTTGTTTGTCCTATCTTTTCCAGCTCAGAGACTTTATCTGCTAAGAGTGAGTCCTCCGTCCCAACTCTTAGTAGCTCACTATCCAGTTGGTCTCGGTCCTCCAGTACCGTGACCAACTCACCGTGTTTGATTTCAACTTGCCTTTTTGCAAGGTCAAGTTGATCTTGGACTTTTTGGGACACAACACTGCCACCCTGGTTCTTTTCCATGGTGATGGCAGTGGTGAAGGCTTTCCTCAGCATCTGCATAAGATAACAAGGTCAAAGAAGTGAAGCTTCGGGCCCTCAAAAAAAAAAAAATTATTATTATTACCTTTGTGGTGAGGTCGAGGAAGCCCTCCATGATCTCTTCCCCAGACATGTCCGCTTGGACGTTGTCTGGGTTTTGCTCTCCGTAAAGGCGGAAGTCCTTCAGGAAAGCACTTCTCCAGGAGGTTAGTTTTCTCCCCTTACTGAACTTGTCTAACAGGTCCAAAGCAACTCCCCAATCGGAGTTAGTCTTCGGACCCGATACAGGTTCCTTCAAAACGATCCCCTTGGTAGGGACCAAAGCGCTCTCCCCTTTCTTCAGCCTTTTGAGATCCTTCGGGGCTTCAGCCTTGGTCGCCCTCTTCCCTCTTCCCAAGGGGATCGGCGGCAGGGAGACGTTCGCCTTAAGGTGAGAACCGGGGAGAACCTTCTCCACGGGAACGGCTCCCTGCAGCAATAAAGCAATAATATTAGCATTAATAAAGAAGTTGTTTCCGATCTGATAGAGGCTGGATTTACTCAGATAGCGAATCCGAGCCGTTATCACCTCCTCTACCACCCCAAATACCCGAAACACAGGCCCTTCCCCAGTCGAAGGTTGCCCTGTGCAGCGCAGGGTCAATGTGCACGCGCTGGTAGTTTGGATCGGGGGGTTCCCGGACCCCGATGGGACCAGTGTACCCCCCGTTGCTGATTCACTCCCATCAGCACTCCCCGATGCTTCGTGTTGTCCTTCAAAAGGACGGACCGAAGCAGCAGCCATACGTTTGAAACGTGAGCTAGGCATCGTCTCAGTTGAGTATGCAAAATAAATACATAAGGATCAGGAAAGGATAAAATAAAAACATTACTTCATACCCGATCATTCTGATGGATCTGAACTAGAGAACATCCCCTTCGGGGCTGGGGCTCCGGTCCTACCCGCGACACCTATTTCTATTAGTCTTCTCTCCCGAAGCAGCTCCGTCCGCTTAAGGCGTGCTTCGGGAGGGGGGAACATCGCAAGTGTATTTGCGATGTCCGGACGAGAGGGGTTGAACCTGGTTCGGTCCAACTGACCTATGCGTGGGTGAGTTATGTGTGGCCACACCTTCAACATATCCTCTTTCGGGATTGTTATCCACACATAACAAGATTCCCACGCATGGAGAGACTCTTCTTTATCCACTATAGCGCACTCTTTAGTGCGCACCGCTATATAGTATAGTTTGCGGCATCCTAATAGACCTTTACCCTTCCGAGACCCCACCAAGAACAGGTTGAAAAAATGTTTTAAGGTCGGGGTCCTGTTTTGTTGGTGGCAATAAAATATGAACGCCACTATATACACATAACTACCGGGAATAACGCAAAAGTAGGGCAATGAATTTCGTTTAGAACGGCTGCTACAAAAGGATGCAGCGGAAAACGGAGGCCACACTTCAAAGAAGCGTAACTGACCGGAATAGCGGATGCCGGCACATTCATTTCCGCCGGAAGGAAACATGGAACATCTCCCGCCCCTTCCAGATGGAATAATGTGCCGGAATTGAAAATTTAAACCTAAACTCCTCAATATCTAACTCAGACATGTCTGGGTATCTCGTTTTATGAGGAGCCATAGTATATACCTTAACGAAAATCGGAATGAAAGGGGTGAAGCGTGAAAAAGATTCTGGGCACAGAGAGCTCAATGGGGCAATTCTTCCTTCGCGAAATGAAGATGAGAAGAAACAGTACCCAAAACCCCGATTTAAATATTAATTTCCCAACCAATGGTGAGCTGCCACGTGATACTGCCCCAGAAAATGGCAGTACAAGCATAGTCATCACGCCTATTGAAACATCGAATGTGAAGAGGCACAAATCTGGATATTGATATTTAAAAAATAACAAAGATAACACAAGTATACGCTACTGAGCTTTAAATATAAATTAATTCCTACACTTATAAACGTGGAAAGATCGATCCCCTGGATGCTCACTACCGGCAGGTACGGTCCCATGTTCTCACGAATGTATAAACATCATGTGATCGGCCTTGTATCACCTCTACGATGGCAATCAAGCCCGAGGGGCTAGTGATGAAAACTCTAGGACCGGGCACCCTGTAACGGATGAGGCCCAATAACGATTGGGCCGATCCGTATGGCGGAAGCGAACTTGTGCAGCCCATTTACACATTTAACAAAAAACGGCCCGATGTTCCGCGAGAGGACCGAAGATAACCTTGGCGAAATAAAGCGTTTTCTGGTAACTAGCTCCATGGTTCCGTCTAAGCAGTTACAAACCCACGCTTTCCACGCTTCGGGCCTTCACACGTTTACCACGCCTCGGGCCCCGATCACGCAGACCACGCCTAGGTCCCAAACTCGTTTTACATCGCACGACAACAACCTCTAACAAACTTGTCAGAGGCGGTTACAGGGCGTGATTTACCCACGCCATTATCTCTATAAATACAGAGCGCGACAACGAAAATAGCATGACCTTTTGGACGCATAAGAACAGGTCGTTACCCTGCCGGAGTTCTTATTGCTTTCTTATTCCTTGTCATTTTCATTAAGCCTCTGTTGTATTTTGTATGAATCGTTTGATTAGTGAACAGGCTATGAGTGTAATTCGCTCTTAGTCAAGTGGTTTTCTCCCCAATTCCTGGTGTTTCCACTATAAATCGCCGTGTCTCTTTATTGTTTCTAGTTTTAATCGTATTCCCCGTCAAAATCAAATCAAAACCGAGTTCGTCGGCTGACGAATCGGGTGACTGTTGGTACCCCTAAAAAGGGACCATAACAGATATATTTATACTTTTAATCATCAATTTGGCATTTTAATACATCATATATTAAATTGAAATAGTTCTTTTATTATATGATTTTAAATAATATTTTGTTAAAAGAATTGTATTTTCAAGAGTTGAAAATATGAGTTACATTTTTTGGTAACATATATTCTAATTTGTTTGCAATTATCATATATTTGATAGCATATCAATATTATGATATTTTTCACATTTTTATTTATGGATGTAGTGAAACTCATACTACATGATATGAGATATTGAATAAACATGTGGGTATTCATGAGATAAAATATCAAACGTGACATTGGATGATATATGTATGGTATTCACCAAGTCACCATATTATCGTCTAAATCATAATTGCACAACAGACTTGAGGAGACACGGTTATCTTGTATGTCGTTAGTTAGAATTTGTCAATATTTATACTCGTACTTAATAGTGTGAGTTCCAATATATGATGATTCTAAGGAATTAAATATGGAGATAAGTGTTCTACCAAGAAAGGATTCATTGTCCTAAGTGAATAGGAAATTAATTCATTATTGTCTTGATTAATCTTAAAAGAAAATTAAGTCTTGGCCAAGACGGAAAATATTATTTTGAAAAAAAAATTCAAATAAATTTTGTAAAAAGTTTACAGTATTCAAATATTTGTTTGAGAATTAACTTTGGTTCTAATTGGAATCAAATAATAAAAAGATTTAAATGTACATAAGTTATGATTATAGTTCATTATTTTGATTTAATCATTCACTTCTAATTGGGTAGACATTATATGTAATGCTAGACATCACTTTTGTCTTATAAGAGCTAATATGATTAATGAAGATTGATCTATTGCTTACGGAAAGAGTTTTCGATAACATTAAATGTTAATGTTATATCATATTGTCAATTAGAAATGAACCTAGCTAGTTACACTCAATAAAATCGGAAAATCAAATTGTAAGCAAATAAATAAATTCGGAAATATCTTAGCATGTCTAGAATTTTATTTATTTACAAATCATACTATTACAAGTTTAATTTTACATTTGATGTAAAATTAATTTCTATTCAATTCTAAATCGAATAATCTTCTTAATTAGGTTTGTGAAGCCAATAATTTATTTTGACCCAATTTGGGTCTTGTATCCTTTTAATCAATTATTGGAGGATATAAAAAGATAAGAAGAAATAGAAAAAGGGATAAGGTTTTGGAGAAGGTGGAGGCTACTAGAAGGATAAGGAGAAAGGGGATTTTCTTTCAAGTCTTCTAATCTAACCAAATTCACTTCAATCTTGGTAAGAAACTTACTTTTCTCTTTTCTAAGTGTGTTTATGACTACTTTAGAAGTTTACGTAAAAGTGTTTACATATTTCATTATCTAAAGGGTTTCGGATTTTGATTTTTCAAATACCCGTAATCGAGTAAATTCAATGGTTGAATGATAAACTACTTAGGAACCCATTTGTAATGGGTAATTGTTTACTAAACTTTATGGTAAAGTTTGTGTGATTGAATATCTAAATTTATGTGTTGACATAATTGAGATGATTTAATTTGAAAGTTCCGGTTTGAGTGGACGAACTAGAGTTGTCGTATTTTCGCCAATTGAAAATATATTGTTCAAATAATTTTGATTAGAGACGTGATGTTTTACAAAATGTTTGTAAAATTTTCAATTTATTGTTTTAAATATTATGGCATGATCCTAGTTCCAATTTGCATTATATTTATGTAATAAATATAATACAAAATTAGTAATGTTGATTACGAAGATAAATAAATAAATTCCGCTGCGCCACAGTGATTTTCTAACACTTCTTACATTAATTTTGTGGATAAGAATGACATTTAGGATATTAGAAATACATGGGACTCACTAAGGATCTTTTCTCAACCTCCAATGGCAATTTGACACCCAAAAACAATGAATTAGGAAGTCATTGGTTTGGGTTGAATGACACCTAATCAATTTCATTTCAAATACTCTCACTTGGTTACTTAATGTTGTATTATATGTACAAAAACCTGGAGTCTTGCACATTAGCCTTAGTAAAACTGATCGGATCATCTCCCACTAGACTCGCCTCATCTTCATTCATAAATACAATATAATAATTAGGTATTGCATTTCTTTTTTCACTCATTGGTCGCCTAACCGGTATTGATTCATTCTCAATTTGATGTTGTAGAACTTGATCGTGATGTTCTTCAAATTTTTGATGAGCGATCAAAACCTGATCACTACTATCAACCCAGATGTCTAAGATAAAACGAGGTTTTCCTCATCAAAATTGAAATCATTATGTTTTTCCCTCAAACTCAAAATTCTTGAAGAAATAGGCATTTCCCGTCGCAAAGAAGTACTTATTAGTAGGATCGTAAAATTTATATTCACGTAAATGTTATGGGTATCCGACAAAATAGCAATTAAGAGTCTCCATCTACATATTATTAGGAAAATAAGGTCTAGCTTTAGATTGACAACCCATTCGATCAAATGTTAGACAAGTAATTTACGAGTCCACAACTCATAAGAAGTTTTATTTGTTGCTTTTGTCGGAACATGATTAAGAATATGTATTGCAGTTTTTAACTTTTTACCCCATTATGAGTGTGGTAATGTAGTATGAGAAATCATGCTTCTTACCATATCACGAATTATTCTATTTCTCTTCGAGTAACATCATTTATATTGGGACAACCCATCATTGTATATTGAGAAAAAATTTCACACTTGTTCATGTAAAGTGCAAAAGGTCCAGGGTGTTGTTCTCATGATCCATTATATCGACTGTAGTATTCACCATCTAGATCGGATCTTACAGCCTTAATAGTCTTTCTAAATTGATTTTCAAATTGAACATTAAAAGACTAGAATGCATCCAAAACCTTTAATTCCTCATATAACAAATAGAGGTAACCGATACGTGAATCAATGAACATAACAAAATATCTTTGGACATTCTAAACAACTAGAGTGAATGGGCCACAAATATTATTATGGATAAGATCCAATACGCTTTATGACTTCTTGGCCTCTTTTTGTATGTGATTTATACACTCAATACACTCAATACAAATACATGACTGCTCAGATTTATCGAGTGACTTAAGAATACCATTAGACATAATTCGGTCAATTCTATGATATTGTTTAATTTCTCAAAATGGAATTTAAAAGATAAACATATTATTTCACTGATATTGTATATCATGCTCCATCTTATATAAATATTATCAAAGGTGGGACACGATGCTGTATTCTAGGAAATAAGGCACTTAGTGTTCTTATTACCTATACCAATGTGTTTGTAAAATTATAATTAAACAATACTTCACAAGTCTTACAACTTTAAAACACTTCTATGTACATAACACAAAACATACATACATCTACATATACTTCTAAACATGGAAATTTACAAACTTCAAACCATTTCTTAGACTTCAAAATAACACAACATATTAATGTTCAACATTTATAAAACAACAACAGAGCAGCGGAAGACTATAACATAACAAAGCACCGAAACAAAAGCTACACGCAACCCTTGACTCTTTCTTGATTTGTTGCAAGCTGATCGACCTACTTAAATCTCTGTGTCATCATTACATGTACCTGGGGATGGATAATTGGTCATGAGACTATACCAAGAGAAAATACAAAAACAACAAACATATAGTAGCAAAAGAAACAAAACATCAACATAAGAAATATAAATATGTATAAACTGCATTTTTCTTTATCTTGTATTACAGTCATGCCGAGCCCGGTAACTCATCCTAACCCTTGGCTTAGAAATCACCAAAGGTCAAGAAACATAAGAAGCAATACTCAAGAATTGATCAGAAGGAACCACCCCTCTTCACAACACATGAATATGCTCAATATACATACTTGAGATCCCCTTAATCATAATTTTGGTCATGTCCACTTTCATGTTGCCGCATGCTAGCTTGGTTTGTGGCTAATTACATGGTAAAACCATGTTGCAGTAGTGTGCACTCACCCCTCTTCAAATTTTCACAAAAAAAGACAATTTTCACATAAAAACAACATGTTGATTTTTAGGTGCAGTATAGCGATACATAACACCAGACACAATTTGAGTGATCAAATGAATTTCAAATTTAATGTAAAAATACTCATTTGAAAGCTACTTAAACAATATAAAAACAATAAGAGGATCCAACTTCATCATAGCACTCAAACGTTACAAAACAAAACCATAAACATAAGATCTGTAAACTGTTCGTTGAGAAAACTATCATGTGATATTGTGTTAAACATGCCAAAACATCTTAAATCTTGTTCCTCTACTTGTAAGCTAAATGTACATAGAAACTATACTCAACAAGGAACGAAAACATGCAAATTGCATCACAAAATTCTCAACCAATTTGTAATAGTAAATTCATGAACATCAACGACAAAATAGAAAACACAGAAACTGTATTTTAACTTGCAAATCTCAATCATGCCAATAACATTTAGTTTTCACTGTTGGGTTTGCGTTTTTAGGCTCACAAGCACCCTAGGAATGTCTTTTCTTCTCTGATTTTTCGTCCAAGTCTCATTCTTCAAATACCCGAAAGGTTATCTTTCTTCTTGGTTTATAAGAATAAATTATGAGTTTATATATTTATGTAGTATTTTTCTCCCCTAATGATATTATAGACAATACATATTTATGTTACTCATTCCTAATACTACATAAATTAAAATTAAAAACAACACTAAAAAATCAAAACAATTGGAACTAGTGAAATATGTGTTTCTATCTTATTTACCTTGAAGTATTATGCTGTTTATTTGTGTCTTACATTGTAAAAAAATAATATTATATTATGAACTAATAAAAATAAATTAAATATATTTACCAAATGATTTTTTAATATCCAAATGTAAATTATTTGAATATATTTAATAAAAATTTTGGATAATGTTAAATGAAAACTGTTATAAATTTGCTAAAAGCTTAGAAATGAAAGTTTAAGAATTCTATGAATTTTCTTATTCATTTTAGATTTAATACGCCTATTTATAGAAAAAAATATTAATATATTATTATGTAATAATTCATGAAGATTATGTATTACTATGAAAAACACTATTTCTTCTACTAACATCACTTCATTATTAATTACATGCTTATCTACATATAATATATAATATTTGTATATTTTGATATTGGTGATACATCCATAATCTGGTATAATTCACAACACTCCCCTTTGGAAGTACACCAATTTTATCGTATTAATAAGTTGAAGATCAATTCTTAAGTTTACTGAATTTTCTTATATTGATTCTGTTATTTTCAAAGTGCGATTTAATGATGCTGCATGTAAAATAGCATGACCCCAAGCAGAAGATGGTAAATTTAATTTCATAAGTAAGGGTCTAGTGATTAATTGTATCCTTTTGATAAGTGATTATGCTAAACCATTCTGTGTATGTATATATACAACTGAATGTTCAACTTTTATTCCAATAGACAACAATAGTCATTAAATGCTTTTGAAGTAAATTATGCACCATTATCCAATCGTGTCGTTTTAATCATATAATCTAAGAATTGAGCTCATAATTTAATAATTTGAGCCAATAATTTTGCAAATGCCATAATTCTAGATGATAACAAACATATATGAGACCATCTGGTCGATGCATAAATTAATACCATTGTTATGGTCCCTTTTTAGGGGTACCAACAGTCATCCGGTTCTTTAAGAAACGAACTCGGTTTTGATTTATTTTAGGTGGGAGAACGATTAAGAAACTGTAAATAATGGCGAGGCAAGGCGATTTATAGTGGAAACCCCAGGAATTGGGGAAAAAACCACTTGACTAAGAGTGATATAAGCTCTTAGCCTGTTCACTAATCGAAAAATTCATTACATAATACATCAAAGGCTTTAAGAAGATAACAGGGTATAAGAAAGCAATAAGAACTCCGGCAGGGTAACGGTATGTTCTTATGCGTCCAGAAAATCCTCTTTTTTCCGTCATTGTGCTATGTATTTATAGAGTTGAAGTCGTGTGTAATCTACGCTCTGTAACTGCCTCTGGCAGGTTTGTTAGAGGTTGTTGTCGCGCGATGTAAAACGAGGCCGGGACCAAGGCGTGGTTTGCGTGATCTGGCCGAAGGCGTGGTAAACGTGTGAAGGCCCGAAGCGTGGAACGCGTGGGTTTGGACCGAACCATAGAGCCAGCTGTCAGAAACCCTTTTAATTCGCCAAGGTTATCTTCGGTCCCATTGCGGAACATTGGGCCATTTTATCTTAAGTATACTACTGGGCTACACAAGTTCGCTTTTACCACATGGATCGGCCCAATCGTTATTGGACCTCATCCATTGCAGGGTACCTGGTCCTAGAGTTCTCGTCACTAGCCCCTCGGGCTTGATTGCCATCGTAGAAGTGATACAAGGCCGATCACGCAATGTTTATATACATTCGGGAGAATATAGGACCGTACCTGCTCGTGGTGAGCATCCAGGGGACCGATCTTTCACTTATGTTTATAAGTGAAGAAGTGAATTTACATTTAAAATTCAATAACGTACATTTATGTTATTTTTTAAATATTAATATCCCGACTTGCGCCTCTCCACATTCGGCTATTCAATAGGCGTGATGAGTGTGTTTATAATGCAACCGCCTATGACAATATTACGTGGCAGCTCACAATTTGTCGGGAGATTACTATTTAAATTAGGGTTTTGGGTACTGTTTCTCTTCATCGTCATTTCGCGAAGGAGGAAATCGCCCAAATCGAGCTTTCTGCGCCCTTGTTCTGTTTCGCGTTCAAACCTATTTCCTACCGATTTTCATTAAGGTATAAACCATGGCTCCTCATAAAATGAGATACCCAGCCATGTCTAAGTTGGATATTGAAGAGTTTAGGTCTAGGTTTTCGATTCCGGGTCATTATTCTATCTGGAAGGGACGGGAAGATATTCCCTGTTTCCTTTCGGCAGAAATGATGTGCCGGCTTCCGCTATTCCGGTTACTTATGCTTCTTTAAAGTGCGGGCTAAGTTTTCCCCTGCATCCCTTTGTAGCAGCCGTACTTAAGGAAATTCACTGCTCAACTTTTGCGTTATTTCCGGGTAGCTATGTGTATATAGTAGCATTTATATTCTATTGCCACCAACAGAACAGGTCCCCGACCTTGGAACATTTTTTCAACTTGTTCTTGGTAGGGTCCCGAAGGAGTAAGGGTCTGTTAGGATGTCGCAAACTATATTATATAGCGGTGCGCACCAAGGAGTGCGCTATAGTTGATAAAGAAGAGTCTCTCCATGCGTGGGAATCTTGTTATGTGTGGATAACAGTCCCAAAAGAGGATATGTTGAAGGTGTGGCCACTTATAACTCACCCACGCATAGACCAGTTGGACCGAACCAGGTTCAACCCCTCCCGTCCGGACACCGCAAACACACTTGCGAGGTTCCCCCCTCCCGAAGCACACCTTAAACGAACAGAACTGCTTCGGGAGAAAATGTTGATAGAAATAGGTGTCGCGGGTAGGACTGGAGCCCCAGCCCCCCCGAAGGGGATGTTTTCTTGTTCTAATCCATCAGAAGGATCGGGTATGAAGTAACATTTTCATTCCGTCCTTTCTTGATCCTTATATACTTATTTTGCAGACTCAATTGAAACAATGCCTAGATCACGGTTCAAGCGTATGGCTGCTGCTTCGGTTCGTCCTTCTGAAGGACAACGTGAAGCGACTAGTAGTGCGGGGGAGAGTGAATCAGCAACGGGGGGTATGCTGGTTCCATCGGGGTCAGGGAATCCCCCGATCCAAACCACTAGCGCAGACACACTAACCCTACGCTGTACAGGGCAGCCCTCGACTGGAGAGGGGCCTGCGTTTCGGGTATTTGGAGTGGTAGAGGAGGTGATAATGGCTCGGATTCGTTCTTTGAGCTTATCCAGCCTTTACGAGATCGGAAATAATTCCTTTATTAGTGCTGATATAATTACTTTATTACTGCAGGGAGCCGTTCCCGTGGAGAAAGTTCTCCCCAGTCCCAATCTTAAGGCGAACGTCTCCCTGCCGCCGATCTCCTTAGGCAAAGGGAAGAGGGCGACCGAAGCAGAAGCCCCGAAGGAATTCAAAAGGCTGAAGAGAGGGGGGAGTGCTTCGGTCCCCACTAAGGGGATCTTTTTGAAGGAAACTGCATCGAGTCCTAAGACCAACTCTGACTGGGGTGTTGCCTTAGGCCTGCTGGACAGGTTTAGTAAATGGAGGAAATTGACCTCCTGGAGAAGTGCCTTCATAAAGGATTTCTGCCTATATGGAAAGCAAAACCCAGACAATGTTCAACCAGACATGTCCGGGGAAGAGATCATTGAAGGCTTCCTCGACCTCGCAACTAATTTAGTCTCCTTCATAATTAAGGCCCGAAGCTTTATGTTCTGACATTATTGCCCTATGTAGATGCTGAGGAAGGCTTTCACAACTGTCATCACCGTGGAGAAGAACCACGGTAGCAACATTGTGTCCCAACAAGTCCAGGATCAACTTGACCTTGCGAAAAGGCAAGTTGAGATTAAGCATGGTGAGTTGGTCACATTACGAGAGGATCGGGACCGACTGGATAATGAGTTGCTAAGAGCTGGACGGAAGTATCGCTCTTAGCAGACAAGGTCTCTGATCTGGAAAAGACAGAGAAAACAGCTCTGGGCCGAATTTCTGACCTGGAGGCCAATCTGCGGGCCAAGGAAGAAGAAGTAAACCAAGTTCAGGGTCGGTTCCAGGAGAAGAGGAATAAGCTCAACGAGCTTCTCCTTCAGGCCCAGGAAGAGAAGACAAACTTGGAAGAGGAATTAACTAGAACCCGTACTTCGGCTGAAGGTTCGGTCCGGGAGGTAGTCCTAAGCTTCGTTCGGTCCCCTCTGTTATTCGCTTTAGCGGATAACATACATGGGATGTATATTACTAAGTACCTGGATAACATGCGAGACCAGGTTACTAAGCAATTCGGGCTTTCCCCTTCGGACGAAAGATGGAAGGCGATCGAGCCACTTGAGAAAGATGGAAACTTTCAGGTAATTCCATCTCTGGAAGAACCTGTCTTAGAAGATAACCCTTTCTTCTATCTCTATGAGGAGATGGAGAAAGCGGTCAACCAGAAGGTGGCCGATCAAGAAGAAGAGTTGAAGCAGCTCGCGGCTCGGACCGAACCGCGGGAGCAGAGAGTGGAAGATAAGGAAGATGGGCAGGGTAGTTAGATATGAACTGTATTTTGTCTCTGCTTTGTTCCTTATTTTCAATATAAGATTTTTTCCTCTCAATTCCTATCTTTTTAGTAGTCAAAATAAGTATTGTAACTGACATTTTAAGTGAACTAATATGTTTCACATTAACGAGAGTGTTTTAACCACCAAGTATAAGATCGTGGATGCTTATACCCATCGGTCCCGGATGTTATGTTTGGCTCTCACTCAGGTCAATTTTGACTGGATCGGTCATTTTACATTGTATGCGGATCGCTCTTATTCCGTCCTTAGGATCACAACTGAATTAGAAAGACGCGGTCTAGGTTCAATATGAGTCCATACAAGCTTCGGCCAAACCTTGGTTCTACTGAAGTTCCGTAGGTTATATTGGCCAAGTTTTTGATCATCACATGTTCCATGATTGGACGGAACTTGTGTTTCGATATGTTGACTCTTCATTCCTCTTTTCGTGGCGGATTTCATAAGTACATGGGCCGTTTCTCAAGAATGAATGCCGTTGAAGGGGGTGTTTTAGTTCGTAATGAGTTCTGGGAGAATTACAACTTATCCATGGGACTAGGCAAGTGCAGGAGCGTCTGACTCGTAAGAACGATAACTACAACTTGGGAGCCTTGCGGACAAGAAGCTTCGGTCACCTGTTACTAAATGAGTGATGGACCGATCTTGAAGATTCGTCCTAAGTTAGCCCCTTCAAGATCGGTCCATCACTCATTTAGAAACAATTTGTTTTGTACTTACTTGTTTTCTGCTTATGTTTAAAGGAATGTATGTTTATTGAGTCCAACATATTAATCGAAAGTTCACAAGAAATACTGCCTTAAATTCATGACATTCCAAGTTCGGGGGACCTCTATACCATCCAATGTTTCAAGTTTATACGCACCTGATTCCAGTTTCGTTGAAATTCGATACGGTCCTTTCCAATTTCTGTCCAACTTTCCAACGTTCCTCTGCACCTTTATACTTCTGAGGACAAGGTCGCCTTCAAAGAATTCCCTTGGGAGAACTCACTTGTTATGGGCCCGTTCCGTAGTTCGCTTATAAGCGCGCATCCGCGCGTCAATTGCATCTCTTTTTTCTTCGATCATCTCGAGATTCAATAGTCTCCTTTCACCGTTCATATGTTTATCATACTGAGATATCATGGGTGATCGGATGGCAATCTCCACCGGGCTTACAGCTTTGGACCTATACACCAATGAGAAAGGTGATTCTGGGTTGTTGAACGAGGTGTAGTTCGGTATGCCATAAGACCTCATAGATGTGTTCAGACAATTTCCCTCCAAAATCCTCTAACTTGGTCTTCAATTCTTTTAGGATAGCCTTGTTAGATACCTCCGTAAGTCCATTAGTTTGGGGATAGGCCACTGAGGAGAAATGCTGGGCGATGCCCAACTTGATGCATAAATCCCGTATGCTTTTTCCACATAACTAGGTCCCATTATCTAATATGAGTGCTCGGGGAACCCCGCAGCGGCTCACAATATTTCTCCATAAGAAAGGTTTGACAACCTTCTCTGAGATGATGGCTACTGCTTCTGCCTCAATCCACTTCGAATAATACTCCACCGCCACAATACAAAATTTTCTTTGCCCTATTGACCGAGGAAAAGGTCCAAGGATATCAATGTCCCATATGTGATACGGACAAGGCAATGGGGTGACTGATAAGGGAGCCCCAGTCAACTGTGGGATCGGAGCATGGTACTCACATATGGCGCAACATTTTGTGTATTTCTTGGCATCTCCAAGCAACGTCAGCAAAAAATATCCAACTCTGATGATGCGGTGATATAAAGATCGAGCCCCTGAATGAATGCCACATATCCCTTCATGAACATAAATCATGACGGCTTCAGCCTCAATAGGGGATAAACAACACAGAAGCGGGCACTCAAAACTCTTTTTAAACAAGCGTCCATCAACCAGGATAACTCTCTTAGCCCGGACTTATATTCTTCTGGATTCAGACTTGTCTTTAGGAAGATAGCTGTTTATAAGATACTTAATAAAGGGATTCATCCAATTCGGTTCCCCAGGAGATTCAGTAGCATTAATATTCAAGCCCTGGAGTTCATGGCATAGAGCCCCGATTTCTTCAATTGACTGTTCGGTCACTGATATCTCGACCGAAGGTCGGTCCTGGATATGGATCGAAATAGTGCTTGGCTCTATGTCAGGTATGCCCGCGGCCAATCTGGCAAGTGCGTCAGCAACCTTATTCTGTTCTCGTGGCATGTGGTCAAGAGAAAATTCACTGAAATTTTTTAAATAATTCCAGGACTATGGCACAATATAATTTCATCATCGGATCATGAGTTTCAAATCTCCATGCGAACTGTTCCACTACTAACTTTGAGTCTGAAAACATTCGCACTCTACTAACTCCCATATTTCGGGCCAGGGTCATTTGGTATAATACGGCCTCGTATTCTACCATATTATTTGTTCCAGCAAAGGAAAACTTTACTGCGGAATGAATAATGTCACCTTGTACCGTTGTTAGGGTAATGCCCGCCCCTCTTCCTCCGAAGGTCGACCCATCCACGTGGATCGTCCAACGATCATCCTCTTGGTTTAGATATATGGCCGATCGGGTCATTTCAACCACAAAATCGGCTAGAACCTGAGCTTTGATCGCCCTTCGGGGCAAGAAGTCCAGATACATAGCGCTGAGTTTGATAGCCCATTTTGTTAACCTCTCATTCAAATCCTTTTCTTTAAGGACAACCTTCAGAGGTTGATCCGTATAGACATAAACCGTTCGGCCTTCAAAATGATGTTTCAACTTGGATACATCTTTCTTCAAAGAGAGCACGAATTTTTCTAGGGTGGAATATCTAGTTTCGGCAGATACTAGAGAATGACTTACATAATAAACGGGTCTATGAATGTCATCTTGGATGGTCACCAGAGCTGCGCTGATGGCAACTTCTGATACAACAAGATAAAACCCCAATGGTTCATCACAAATTGGGCTCACCATCACCGGGGGAGTGCTTAAATAAGTCTTTAGCTCGGAAAAGGGCCGATCACATTCTTCAGTCCAGTCTAGATTGCTTGATTTTCTTAGCACTCTGAAAAAAGGCAGAGCCCGATCTGTGGATTTTGAAATAAATCTGCTTAGCACAGTGAGCCGGCCAGTAAGCCTCTGAAATTCTTTTTTGTTTCTTGGAGGTTGCATATCAATGATAGTCTGTGTAATAGCCGAGAAAAAGGTATGTCGAAACAAATAGTAGGGAATGTAACGGTAAAGTCTAGACGGTAGATAATGAGAGATACGGGAACGAAAGAACGTAAAAGGGAACGAAGAATAGAAAAGTAAAGAAAAAGATAAAGGAGGGGTCAAAAGTAAAGGAAGGAGGGGTCAAAGTGTGAATTAGAAAAGTTAGGATGTCTATAAATANCAATGTTTTGTGTATTTCTTGGCATCTCCAAGCAACGTCAGCCAAAAATATCCAACTCTGATGATGCGGTGATATAAAGATCGAGCCCCTAAATGAATGTCGCATTTCCCTTCATGAACATAAATCATGACGGCTTCAGCCTCAATAGGGGATAAACAACACAGAAGCGAGCACTCAAAACTCTTTTTAAACAATCGTCGGACAACCAGGATAAATCTCTTAGCCCGGACTTCTATTCTTCTGGCTTCTGACTTGTCTTCAGGAAGATAGCCGTTTATTAGATACTTAATAAAGAGATTCATCCAATTGGGTTCCCCATGAGATTCAGTAGCATTAATATTCAAGCCCTGGAGTTCATGGCATAGAGCCCCGATTTCTTCAATTGACTGTTCGGTCACTGATATCTCGACCGAAGGTCGGTCCTAGATATGGATCGAAATAGTGCTTGGCTCTATGTCAGGTATGCCCGCGGCCAATCTAGCAAGTGCGTCAGCAACCTTATTCTATTCTCGTGGCACGTGGTCAAGAGAAAATTCATTGAAATTTTTTAAATAATTCAAGGACTATGGCACAATATAATTTCATCATCGGATCATGAGTTTCAAATCTCCATGCGAACTGTTCCACTACTAACTTTGAGTCTGAAAACATTCGCACTCTACTAACTCCCATCTTTCGGGCCAGGGTTATTCGGTATAATACGGCCTCGTATTCTACCACATTATTTGTTCCAGCAAAGGAAAACTTTACTGCATAATGTATAAGGTCACCTTGTACCGTTGTTAGGGTAATGCCCGCCCCTCTTCCTCCGAGGGTCAACCCATCCACGTGGATCGTCCAACGATCATCCTCTTGGTTTAGATATATGGCCGATTGGGTCATTTCAACCACAAAATCGGCTAGAACCTGAGCTTTGATCGCCCTTCGGGGAAAGAATTCCAGATACATAGCGCTGAGTTTGATAGCCCATTTTGCAAACCTCTCATTCAAATCCTTTTCTTTAAGGACAACCTTCAGAGGTTGATCCGTATAGACATAAACCGTTCGGCCTTCAAAATGATGTTTCAACTTGGATACATCTTTCTTCAAAGAGAGCATGAATTTTTCTAGGGTGGAATATCTGGTTTCGGCAGATACCAGAGAATGACTTACATAATAAACGGGTCTATGAATGTCATCTTGGATGGTCACCAGAGCTGCGCTGACGGCAACTTTTGATACAGCAAGATAAAACCCCAAAGGTTCATCACAGATTGGACTCACCATCACCGGGGGAGTGCTTAAATAAGTCTTTAGCTCGGAAAAGGGACGATCACATTCTTCAGTCCAGTCTAGATGGCTTGATTTTCTTAGCACTCTGAAAAAAGGCATAGCCCGATCTGTGGATTTTGAAATAAATCTGCTTAGCACAGTGAGCCGGCCAGTAAGCCTCTGAAATTCTTTTTTGTTTCTTGGAGGTTGCATATCAATGATAGCCTACACTTTCACAGGGTTAACCTCTATGTCTTTTTTTGAAACGTAATATCCTAAAAGTTTTCCACTTCGGATTCCGAAGCAAGATTTGTTTGGATTTAGTTTGAGCTTATATTTGCGGCATACTTCGAAACAACGAGGCATATAAGAAAGATGATCTTCATCATTCATAGATTTAACAATCATATCATCAACATATACTTCCATCATATGGCCGATCAATTCTCTAAAGATTTTGTTGACCAACATTTGATATGTTGCTCCAGCTTTTTTTAGACCGAACGGCATAACCACATAACAATAAACGCCATCTTCGGTCATAAATGATGACTTCTTCTGATCTTCCTCAGCCAGAAAGATATGATTGTATCCAGAATAAGCATCCATGGTACTCATCATGGTGCTGCCAGACACAGCATCTACCAGTAGGTCAATATGCGGCAGGGGGAGGGGATCTGACTCACAGCTTTTGTTAACATCGGTGAAATCGATGCACATCCGCCATTTCCCATCCGGTTTGGAGACCACTACTGGGTTTGCAACCCATTCAATATAGTCGATCTCTTTGATGAATCTTGACCGTAACAACTTGTTCACCTCAGCCCGGATGATCTCGATTTTTTCGGGAGAATAATGTCTCCTCTTCTGCCTAACAAGCTTTGTTTCAGGCTCGGTGTTGATCCGATGCTCACTATCGGATCGGTCAATCCCTGGAACATCGTCAGGAGTCCAGGCGAATATATCCACATGACTTCTGAGCAGGTGGATCAACTCCTTTTCAAAAGCAGGGGCTAAGTGTGCCCCGAAGCGAGTAGTTCTGGTTGAGTAATCCTCAACTAGATTAATCAACTTGAACCCAGGGTTCCATTGCTTGCCTTGGGTGCGGCGGCTCTTCCAGCAAATCCACTCGGGCCCTCTTCACGGGTGCCAATGTTCGCCACGAGCTCATGTAGCATTGTCTAGCTACTTTTTTATCCCTTTTACAGAAATAACTCCATGAATAGAGGGGAGTTTGAGCATCATATGATAAGTAGAAGGGACTGTCTCGAACTTACTGAGGTCGGTCCGTCCGATAATGGCGTTGTAAGCCAAGTCAACTTCAACGACAATGAATTCCAAATGCTCCGATCGGTCCTTGGATGATTCTCCTAGGGTAACTGGGAATAAAATCTTCCCGCATGGAATGACGTTTCTCTGGTCGAATGACCAGAGAGTTATATTAGCGATCGGGAGGTCATGAGCAGCAGCTCCCAACATTTCAGCAGCTTCGCGCTTCGTTAAATTGCACGAAGCCTCAGTGTCCACTAAAATCCATTGGACACGACGATTCCCAATGATTCCAGTAATGATAAAGGGATCATCGCATGGATCGATAATCCCTTCCCGATCGGCCATAGTGAAAGTGATGTCCTCCCTGAAGGGAGGGGACCGCTCAGCTGGATCATATTTAACCAGCGCCACTATAATAGCCAGGAAAAAGGTATGATGGAATAATAGTAGGGAAGGTAACGATAAGTCTAAACAAGGGATAACGAGGGATACGGGAACGAAAGAACGTAAAAAGAAATGAAAAATGGAAAAGTAAAGTAAAAGATAGAAGTGGGGTCAAAAATCAAAGGAAGGAGGGGTTAAAGTGTGAATTAAAAAGTTAGGATGTCTATAAATAGGGGTGGGAAGGCCCAAAAACGAGTTAATCATCATTTAAACACGAAAATCCGAAAATTGCCACGAAGAAGGAAAATTATCGCGGATTCTGCACAGGCCATTATTATCGCGGATTCTGCACATGCCATTATTATCGCGGACCATTATTATCGCGNAAATCCTTTGGACACGACGATTCCCAATGATTCCAGTAATGATAAAGGGATCATCGCATGGATCGATAATCCCTTCCCGATCGGCCATAGTGAAAGTGATGTCCTCCCTGAAGGGAGGGGACCGCTCAGCTGGATCATATTTAACCAGCGCCACAGATTCGGAGCTCTCAGTGGAGTCTCCGTGCGCGATCCTCTTTCGGTCCCGGACCGATTCATTTATCCTGAAACCACCGGAGATAACATTAATATCTCCGGCTACTTCTATGGATGCCGCCTCATTCTGAGGAGGTTGGGCACATGTTTCAGCAGGTGGAGGAGCGACATGCTCCTGTCTTCCACCCTCGTTTTGCAGGAATCTGCCGCCATGGCCCCACCATCTTCTTCTTCGGCCCTGACCACGGTTCTCTCGACCGTGTTGGCCTCTGTCTTGCTCTGAAGGATACCGTCGGTCCTCCGTCCGATCATTATAATTTGGGGGTTGTCCCCGATTATCCCTTCCCGGCGGCCTGTGACAATCGTCACCATGGTGGCTCTTTCGGGGGGATTCAGCTCGCTTGCCTTTCTGACAGTTCCGGTCGGGCTTCTCTTTATTCATCGCCGCTACTGTCTCTTTTAACAACGGGCACTTCAAGGTCGGGTGATCGCGGTTATGATGTAATTCGCAATACACCCGATTGTTCTCCTGCTTCGGGGGGACCTCTTTTTCAGCTACAACCGCTACTTCTCGCAGCTGCTTCTTAGGGTAGGAAACCCTATGATCACCTGCGGGTTCAGAATTCCCGCCAGGCTTCCGCTAGCCTAGCCCCAGCGCTTTATCCACCTTAATATACTTGTTGATTTTCTGAAGAAGCTTTCCCAAGGTGGATGGTGGGCTCTTTACTAAACAGGCCGAAAGGCCGCACGGTCCCAAGACCCTGCTGTAGAATATCAATCTTGTCCTGGAGCTCAAGCTTGATGCCCCGGGCGGTCCTATTGAATTTCTCCATGAAGGACCGAAGACTCATTTTTGCCGGGATGTATTTCAGCTGATATAGTTCATGCATGCTTCGAGGCGGTCCTACATTTGGAGCGAATTGCTCAGAGAAGGCCAAAATAAATCCGCCATATGACTGTATGGATAGGGCCGGCAAATTTTTGAACTAAGTTCGGGCGTCGCCTTGTAATCCTGCGCGAAGATGCAGCACTTCAGTGAATCTGAGTCCCGAACCGTTCCCATGCGTAACTCAAAATCAGCAACCTGATCGATTGGATCACCGTCACCGCGAAACGTTGGCAACCCCTCGGGGTTGCGATAATGCCGATCTGGGACTGCCACCCAGATCTCTTCGGAAAAGGGGAGCGTCAAATCTACCAAGGCGGCGGATACGCCTTCAGATTGTTGGGATGACGTCTGGACCACATGTAGATTATGCCACATGCCACCAATCATCATCCTTATTTCGCCTGATTGGGGCCTCCATGGCCCTGTTGAATAAACCAGGATTGCGCCCCAGATTAGTTTCGTAATCCTTCAGCGCACGCATGCTCTCCAACTCCTTAGTGAGCTCGTCGATTCGTCGTTACATATGCTCATGGTCATTCCTAAGAGCAGGAGTTAGAGCCCTGGCCGGGGGAGGAGGAGTGGATCGATACCTCGGCCTCCTCGTTGTTACACCGCGCCTGATGATTTCCTCATCATCAGTGCTACGCTCGTCAGGGTCGCTCTCGTACCCTCTACTTCTTGGAACAGGGCTTGAAACAGCCAGTGGTTCTGTTCCACTTCTCTCCGACGTAATTTCCAGTGCCACCTTCCTGACGACAGCTTCCATATCCTGTAAAGTGAATGTTGGTGCTAGGAGACTGTCGAGAAGACGTCACTGTAATTCGTCGAAATTCTAGTCACCATGCCTTTGATTATCCTATCCCTAGTAGAAACCTCAAATGGGATTAGAGAGTCGTCCACACGGACGGCACCAAACTGTTATAGTTCCTTTTTAGGGTGTACCAACAGTCATCCGGTTCGTTAAGAAACGAACTCGGTTTTGATTTATTTTAGGTGGGAGAACGATTAAGAAACTGTAAATAATGGCAAGGCCAGGCGATTTATAGTGGAAACCCCAGGAATTGGGGAAAAAACCACTTGACTAAGAGCGAGATAAGCTATTAGCCTGTTAACTAATCGAATGATTCATTACAGAATACAGCAAAGGCTTTAATAAGATAACAGGGTATAAGAAAGCAATAAGAACTCCGGCAGGGTAACGGCCTGTTCTTATGCATCCAGAAGGTCCTCATTTTTCCGTCGTTGTGCTCTGTATTTATAGAGTTAAAGGCGTGTGTAATCCACGCTCTGGTACTGCCTCTGACAGGTTTGTTAGAGGTTGTTGTCGCGCGATGTAAAACGAGGTCGGGACCGAGGTATGGTCTGTGTGGTCTGCGTGATCTGGCCCGAGGCGTGGTAAACGTGTGAAGGCCCGAAGCGTGGAACGCGTGGGTTTGTAACCGTTTGGACCAAACCATGGAGCGAGCTGTGAGAAACCCTTTTATTTCGCCAAGGTTATCTTCGGTCGCATTGCGGAACATCGGACCATTTTATCTTAAGTATACTAATGGGCTGCACAAGTTCGCTTTTACCACATGGATCGACCCAATCGTTATTGGCCTAATCCATTGTAGGGTACCTGATCCTAGAGTTCTCATCAACCATATAATATTTAAAAGGTCCGCTTGATGGTATAATAGATCCACATATATCACCTTTAATTCTTTCCAGAAATTTAGGAAATTCTTTATCCAACTTACTTGGTGGTGTTCTTGTTATAAGTTTTCCAGTAAAAAAACAAGAACAATTAATCTCTTTTGACAAAAGAATTTTTCGATTCTTTAATGTATGACCATTCGTACTATTTATAATTTTTCTCATCATAATTGATCCTGGATGTCCTAAACGATCATGCCAAATTGTAAATTCATTCTTGAATTCATTGAATTTCTATAGCACTTATTTTTGTATAATATAATACATAAGACAAGATTGTTAATTTTTCTAGGTTGCACGGGTTCGGGGAGCGTAAAATTTTACGAANTAAAGTGTGAATTAGAAAAGTTAGGATGTCTATAAATAGGGGTGGGAAGGCCCAAAAACGAGTTAATCATCATTTAAACACGAAAATCCGAAAATTGCCACGAAGAAGGAAAATTATCGCGGATTCTGCACAGGCCATTATTATCGCGGATTCTGCACATGCCATTATTATCGCGGACCATTATTATCGCGGATATCTGCACAGGCCATTATTATCGCGGATTTCTGCACATGCCATTATTATCGTGGATTCTGCACATGCCATTATTATCGCTGATTCTACACAGGCCATTATTATCGCGGATTTCTGCACAAGCCATTATTATCGCGAAAAATCCTTGAAGTGCAACATTATCGCGGATTGTGTTCTAAGGGTAAAATTATAGCGGATTTGGAGTTGAAGCATAGAATTGTCGCGAATTTCGAGGAAAGAAGTAAATTTTCACGGAAATACTAAGTTTAAGTGTTTTCGTCGCGTCTCGACGTAGGATCGTGGGAGGAAAAGAACACGTAGAGTCTACGGTAATCACATAGTTAACAATAGGATGATAACGTCGGAACTCGAGTAACTAAAACCTATTACGAAATGCAGGAAAGCGCGGAAAGACTATAGCAAGCAAAAGCGAACGGTAAGCTGAGTGAACACAATATAATAAGGGAAGGTTCAGACTTAGAGAATGGGATTGAGTTAATAAAGAAGGAAGAAAGGATACAAATGAACGAGATAAATGATAATAAGACTCGGGGTAAGGAAGGATGGACCGTCCGACCGAACCCGGCATCGTGCCTAGTACACGATTCGCCAAAGGAAGGGCATACCTGATGAAGGAAACGATAAGTTCCAAAGAGGAAAAGATACGTACGAAGTGGGCAGAACGGATCCGGGTGGAAAAAAGGGTAGCGCCTAAGTACCCACCCGGGGAAGGGAAGCATATGGCCCGTCGAGTCATCCAACAGCTAACGGTTGGCTTGGGCGGGACATGCACCGAGCATGTTAATCTCGGCAACAGTAAAGTTAATGAATGATGGAAATGATAAGGGTAAAAGAAGAGGGAAATAAGAAAATGGTTAAGTGGAATGATTCACGCTTGCGTGTACGGTGTAACTAAGAAGTGAAAAGATAATGCGTAGTGTGTGTGAAGTTTCCTTTAATAGATTGTGACCACTTTACAGATTTTGTAATTGACGCAGACGAGATATGATAGGGATCGGGGAAGGAGGTCGTTTGTTGTCCGGTGATAGAGTCCGGTCCCTTTGGAGAATACTCTAAATTATGCTGTCGTACTTTCATGTTTCGAACTATGTTTTANGCTAATTTTAATTAATTAAATATATATATTAAATTATACGGTAAACACAATTTCTGGTGATACATATGTGTCTGTAATCTACAAATATCGTCAAAACTCGAACATTTACCTCATGTATAAAATTATGCAAAACTTTATAGAACACGACACACGAATATCAAAAGGTAACATTCGAGCAATATCATTTTTTCTTTATTTAATGGATCAAAAGAATGTTTGTATAACCTAATACATAAGATCATTCGTCAAACTAATTACTAATGATATCTCATATTCGATATGAGATACACATTCTCAACAAAAAACGATTAAAACACCATATGTAAAAACTTAAATAAGAAAATGACAAGCCTCTACACTTGATAACTTTAAGTCATTTATATCATTATTGTATAATGCTGAATATTCCAGTTTAAGTTTCTTATTCACCGAATAAATTACATAGCCCTACGTAGAAACTAAACCGATTATGTATATAAATGAACACGTTAACTTCACTTAACGAGTGAAATATTCCAAAGTAACAGTACTAAAAATAATCCAACAGACCCGGTAGGATAAAAAAAAAATTAACTCACCCGGTAGGATTCGCGCACCCCGCACCGGGTGCGCTGGGGGTGCGTTGCAATGCACGCACCCTACGAATCCGTGAAACACAGTAATTTTTCTACTATGAATTTTTTCTCATTAACAATTGATGTAATATAAAGATATTCAACATCGTTTTCACATCTTGTTTCGATATTATAATTATTTTTATGTATATCCTTGAAGCTAAGCAAATTCCTTTTCGATTTAGAGGATAATAATGCATCTTCTATAATAATATTTGTCCAATTGACCAATATAATTATGCTCTTCCGGAGAATTCAATTAAATCTACTGCCCCAGATTTTGTATTCACATTTGATTGCAATTTTGTAATAGTAGAAAAATATTTCTCATTTTTTAATATCGTATGAGTTGTTGCACTGTCAGCTAGACATATGTCTTCATCCATCTTCATATAATACATAATCACCTTTTAAAATATATTACATAATATGTATACATTTAAAATGAAACATACACACATGGAATAAGAAATACATATATACAAACACAACAATACTTTCATATTTGTTGTGTTTCATCAAAGCTGGAAAATATTTTTGGATCGAAGAAATAAGCAATATCCAAATGGGTAGAATCATATGAGATTGACGGTTGATCATTTGGATTTATTGGATCTTCAAGTATCTGATATACAAGATGTGCTTATTTAATCTTTCCTTTATCCATCTTTTCTTTTTCAATTAAAGAATTTTATATAACTCAACAAAATGTTAGAAGTCTGGCAGACACGTGACCAATGATTCTTTCCACCACATCTATAACTGATATTTTCAGTATTTCTGTTATTTTGTTCTCCCATTTGTTTATTCTTATTTTTCCAATTTTGGTTGAAATTTGAATTTCTGATATAACCTCCACGTTTTCCTCGTTCATTACCACGACCACCTCTACCACCATATCCACGTCCTCTTCCGGGTTTGAAACCTTGATTATTACCCATAAATCGTTGATCAACTTTGAGTGCATTTACTTCATGAAATGGAGTTATCCAGTAGGATGAGATTCCTGATTTGTCATTAACAAATCATTGTTTTGTTCAGCCACAAGAAGACAAGTTATTAATTCCGAATATTTCTTGAACTCATTTTCTTGATTCATCAGTAACTTTTTCTTTACACAATTTCAGTTGTGATGTTATTCTGAATAATGCTGAAATATATGCACTAATGGATATAAAGTCATGTAATCGTAAATTTAGTCAATCTTAGCGTGCCTTTGGTAGTATTACTGTCCTATGATGATCATATCTGTTAGGACTGTTACACGATCCGAACAGTTCGTGAACAATATGCGTTCGGCTCGTATGTGATCGTGTTCGCTCGTTTGAATAAAAATATGAACATTGTTCAAACATTATTTTTTGTTCATTTATAATTTGAACGAACACGAACATTTTCGTGAACAAATATATTATTTAAATTAATTTTTATTCTAATATATTATTATAATATTTAAGTTTAAAAAACATTTACAAAACCTTAATTTTCAATCATTTACTCTTGTGGTGGCTAAGAATCACTTCTCAATTCTTCATTGGATTCAAAAGGCTGAAAAGAGAAGACATTTGATATTTTTGAAAACTTTCAAAATGTCAAATATTGTGCAATATGAATGTTCATCACCGTGAGTGAACCATTTGAATGAAGTTATTATTTTTTTATAAAGAACAAATTTCTAAGGAAAATGAGGATGAGTTAGAATATGAAGAACCCTTTGGATGAATTTCACACAAATAGTACAAACATGTTCGAACAAATCGTACGAACAATGTTCGAGCGAACATGAACATTCACTTAATAATTTGAACAATGTTCGAACATATTTTCACGTTCGAATAAAATTTGAACGAACATGAACACGTTCGAATAAAAATATGAACGAACATGAACACAGCGCGTTCGAATCGAATAACAACCCTAATATTTGTCCTTTAAATCATTCCATAAGTTACATGGATCTTTTACCATTAAATATTCACTTTTTAGCCTTTCATCAAGATGGTGATATAGTAAAATCAAAGTTTTAGCTTTATTTTGATTTGATGTAATATTATCATCTTTAATGGTATCTTCCAGACCATTTGCACTAAGATATATTTCTGTATCTAATACCCATGATAAATAGTTTTTCCCAAAAATATCAAGCGTTTCAAAATCAAGTTTAGAAAGATTGACATAGTTAATGAAAAACAAAATAATAGAAATTTTACCACGTTTCATGATCTGTAACTCAAATAAGTGTAGAATACTCGTCCTGATAACGTGTTATAAATTTGCTAAAAGTTTAGAGAGGAAAGTTTAGGAATTCTATGAATTTCCTTATTGATTTCAGATTTCATACGCCTATTTGTAGAAAGAAATATTAATATATTATTATTTAATAATTCATGAAAATAATATATTATTATGCAAAACATTATTTCATCTACTCACATCACTTCAATAGTAAATATATGCTTATCTACATATAATATTTGTATATTTTGATATTGGTTATACATCCATAATTTAGTATAATTCACAATAGAAACCAAATAAATAAATAATTTTCTAATATATGCAAAAATACATTTATTTAATCACAAACTATTCATGAGTCAAAACTCATTAATTTTTAAAATATCATTAATTATTTTCGAAAATTAATGAAAATAAATTAATGATACACTTAATGTGTCTGAATTGTTACATGTCACCTAAATGCCAAACAATTCATTATATGACACCATAAATGCACCTACATTACAAAAAATCATGTACCCCCCTACATTAAATGCATGAAAATTTATGCATACACATGTCATTACTAGAATTTGAATATATTTAATTGTAAAAAAACAATTAGTTCATGAACACGAAACATGATGCAAAAACCCTGAAAATTCATCTTCAAAATTTGCAGATAACAAGATTCTAAGAATTCATTCATATGCAATATTTTGCAGAAATCATCAAAATGCATATTCTTACGGGTAAATATGCATTTTACGTGTTCAGTTTTTTGTATTCTTAATATATCATTTTACAAATTCTTCAAAGAAAGTGGTATAAAATTTCTTCGTAAAATTATTTCAAAACCAAATTTTCGGAATCCTTCTAAACTCAACTTTCAGATTCTTAATTTTTTTTCAATTTCAATAACTTTAAGAGAAATTGATTTCTTAAACTCAATGAAATAAATTCTACTATTCTAAATTCTTTATTCAAGAACAAATTTTCAGAATTTTGTTAGAACCCCAACTCCCATTCCTGGGACTGATCAGGAACAGATACAAAGACGCATTGACGAACTCACCAGGGAGTTGGAGACCCCACGAACGTAGAGGGATTGCAGGCCCGATCTCGGGCGCAACCCTGGGTTGTTTGATCGGGCCATGAATGCCCCGATCAGGCGGAGCAAGGATGATGACTGGTGGCATAATCTACATATGGCCCAGGCATCATCCCAGCAATCTGGAGGTGTCTCCGCCGCACTGGGAGATTTGATGCTCCTCTTTTCTGAAGAGATCTGGGTGACAGTCCCAAATCGACACTCTCGTAACCCCGAAGGGTTGCCGACATATCGTGGCGACAGAAATCCAATCGATCACGTCGCAGACTTTGAATTGAGGATGGGGACCATTTGGGCCTCTGACTCACTGAAGTGCCACATCTATGCGGCCGGATTACAGGGCGATGCCTGGACCTGGTTCAAGAATTTGCCGGCTCGATCCACACAGTCGTATGGCGGATTCATTATGGCTTTCTTTGAGCAATTAGCTCCAAATGTAGGACCGCCTCGAAGTAGGCATGAACTATATAGCTTGAAGTGTATCCCGACAAAGATGAGTCTTCAGTCTTTCATGGAGAAGTTTAACATAACCGCTCGGGGTATCAAGCTGGAGCTCCGAGACAAAATTGACATTTCGCTACAGGTCCTGGGACCGTGCGGCCTTTCGGTTAGCCTTGTAAAGAGCCCACCGTCTACCTTGGGAAAGCACCTTCAGAAAATCAACAAATATATTAAGGTGGACGAAGCGCTGGGAGCAGGTTATCGGAAGCCTAGCGTGAATGCTGAACCCGTAGGCGATCATAGGGTTTCTTACCCTAAGAAGCAGCTGCGAGAAGTAGCGGTTGTGGCTGAGAAGAATGTCCCCCCGAAGAAGGAGGACAATCGGGTTTATTGCGAGTTGCATCACAATCGCAATCACCCGACGTGGAAATGCCTGCTACTGCGAGTGACAGTAGCGGCAATGCAAAATGAGAAGCCTGACCTTAATGGTCATAAGGGAAAGCGAGTGGAGTCTCCCCGAAGGGGCTATCAAGGTGACGATCGTCACAAACTGAGGGGGAGAGAAAATCGGGGCCAGCCCCGACACTACAATGATCGGGCAGGGGACTGAAGGTCTCCCCAGCCCGAACAGGACGCAAGCCAACACGGTCGAGAGAACCGTGGCCAGGGCAGAAGGGGAAGATGGTGGGGCCGTGGCGGCAGAGCCCCGCAGAACGAAGGTGGGAGATAGGAGCAGCCCGCTCACCCACCTGCTGAAACAGACACCCAACCTCCTCCAAATGAGACAGTGCCTAGGGAAAGAGAAGTCGCCGGAGATATTTATGTTATCTCCGAAGGAGTAAGAATCAACGAGTCGGTCAGTGACCGAAAGAGAGCAGCGTGTGAAGAGTTCCCAGAAACTCCGAATCAGTGGCGCTAGTGAAGTATGAGTCGGCCGAGCGGTCCTCTTCCTTTGAGGATGATATTACCTTCATCGCGGCCAATCGGGAAGGGGTTACCGATCCATATGATGATCCCCTTATCATCACTGGAGTCATCGCTAACCGTCGGGTTCACAGGATTTTGGTGTACACCGGGGCTTCATGCAATCTTATGAAGCTTGAAGTGGCTAAGATGCTGGGAGCAGCGACTCACGATCTCCCTATTGCCAACATAACCCATTGGGCATTTGACCAAAGGAGTGTAATTCCGTCCGGGAAAATTCTTTTCCCAGTCACCACCTTGGGAGATCCAAATAGGGACCGATCGGAAACCTTGGAATTCATTGTCGTTGAAGTCGATTTAGCTTACAACTCAATTATTGGACGGACCGGTCTCAATAAGTTTGAGGTTGTCCATTTTACGTACCACATGATGCTCAAGTTCCCCTCCGCTCATGGAGTTATTTATGTAAAGGGGATCCAAAATGTAGATAGACAGTGCTACATGAGCTCGTGCCGAACTCTGGCACCAATCAAGAGGGCCCGGGTGGGTTTGCTCAAAGAACCTCCGCACCCAAGGCAAGCTATGGAACCCGTTGGGTTCAAACTGATCAATTCGGTTAATGATGACTCAACCAAGACTACTCGAATCGAGGTGCACCTGTCCCCGGATTTTGAAGAGGAATTGGTCCACTTGCTGAGAAGCAATGTTGACATATTCGCTTGGACGCCGGACGATGTGTTGGGATTGACCGATCTGAGAGCAAGCATCGGATCAACACCGAGCCCGAAACAAAGCCTATTAGGCAAAAGAGAAGACGTTACTCTCCTGAGAAAATTGAAGTCATCCAGGCCGAGGTGAACAAGTTACTGCGGTCGGGGTTTATTAGAGAGATTCACCATACTGAATGGGTCGTAAACCTAGTGGCGGTCTCCAAGGAAAATGGGAAGTGGATAATGTGCATTGACTTCACCGACGTCAACAAAAGCTGTGAGTAGGATCCTTTCCCACTGCCGCATATTGACCGATTAGTGGATGCTGTGGCTGGCAGCACAATGATGAGTACCATGGACGCTTACTCCGGGTACCATCAGATCTTCCTTGCTAAGGAAGATCAGAATAAATTTTCATTCATGACTGAAGACGGCGTTTATTGCTATAAGGTTATACCTTTCGGCTTGAAGAACGCTGGGGCGACATACCAGAGGTTGGTCAACAAAATCTTTAAAGATTTGATAGGCCACATTATGGAAGTGTATGTTGATGATATGATTATTAAATCCATGAATGATGAAGACCATATTCCGTTTTTGTCTCGTTGTTTTTAAGTATGCTGTAAATATAAAATCAAACTAAATCCGAGCAAGTGTTGATCCCGACCTCCGAGATCCGAAGTGGCAAGTTCCTAGGATATTACGTTTTTGAGAAAGGCATAGAGGTTAATCCTGAGAAAGTTCAGGCGATCATCGATATGCAACCTCCGAGAAACAAGAGAGAATTTCAAAGGCTGACGGGCCGATTGGCAGCGTTGAGCAGGTTTATCTCTAGGTCTACGGACCAGGCTTTGCATTTCTTTAGAGTGTTAAGGAAAGCAAGTAATATTGGTTGGACCGAAGAGTGCGATCGGTCCTTCTCAGATTTTAAAACATATCTTAGCACTTCTTCTGAAATTGTGAGCCCGACCTGCCATGAACCATTAGGGTTGTATCTGGCCGTATTAGAGGCCGCAGTCAGCGCAACTCTGGTTACCATTGGGGATGACGTTCACCGACTTGTTTATTACGTGAGCCATTCCCTAGTACGAGCCGAAGTCAGATACACTACCTTGGAAAAGTTCATGCTGGCGTTGCAGAAAGCTATATCCAAGCTAAAGCATTATTTTGAAGGCGAAAGGTTTACGTGTATACTGATCAGCCTCTGAAGGTAGTTCTGAGTCAGGCGGACTCCAATGAAAGGTTGGCCAAGTGGAAAATCAAAATCAGCTCAATGTATCTGGAATTCGTGGCCCGAATGGCGATCAAGGCTCAGGTTTTCACGGATTTCATGGTCGAAATGACCCAATCAACTATATTTCTAAACTAAGAGGACAATCGATGGGTCATTTATGTTGATGGATTGACCTTCGGGGGAAAAGGGATGGGCATCACCCTTACCATGCTGCAAGGCGACATTATCCATTCCGCGGTTAAGTTCTCATTCTCTGGAACGAATAATGTGGTGGAGTACGAGGTCGTGCTGCCGGGGATGACCTTAGCCCGAAAGATGGGAGTTGCTAAAGTACGGATGTTCTCAGACTCTAAGTTTGTGGTAGAACAATTCGCATGAAGATTTGAAACACATGAGCCAACGATGAAGCTGTATCATGCAAAGGTCATAGAGTTGTCAAAAAAGTTCTGTGAGTTTTCAATTGACAATGTGCCTAGAGAACAAAAAAGAGTGGCCGATGCATTAGCCAGGCTGGCTGTATGCATACCAGATATTGGACCAGGCACAGTATCGATCCACATTCAGTACCGACCTTTGGTCGAGATATCCGTGACCGAACAGTCAATTGAGCAAGTTGGGGCTTTATGCCATGAACTCCAAGACTTGAATATCAATGTCATTGACTCTCTAGGGGAACTCACGTGAATGGACCCCTTTATCAAATATTTGACCAATGACCATCTTCCTAAAAATGTATATGTGGCCAGAAAGATTGAGACCCGGGCTAAGCAGTATGTTTTAAATGATAGATGATTATTTAAGAAGAGTTTTGAAGGACCGCTCTTGCGATGTCAATCCCCAGTCGAGGTAGAGGCCATTGTGATTTATGTTCATGAGGGGATATGCGGAATACACTCTGGGCACGATCTCTATATCATCGCGTTATCATAGCCGGGTTTTTTTGTCCAACGCTCCTCGATTATGCTAAGAAGTACACTAGACGTTGCACCGCCTGCCAACACCATGCTCCGGTCCCCCAACTGCCAGGAGCACCCCTATCAATGACTCCACTTCCTTGTCCATTCGACATATGGGGAATTGATATATTGGGACCGTTCCCCCAATCGGTACAGCAGCGAAATTCTGCATTGTGACGGTTGAATACTATACAAAATGCGTCGAAGATGAAGCGGTGGCTATTTTCGAAAAGGAGGTGAAACACTTCATGTGGAGGAACATTATAAGCCGCTTCGGAGAGCCTCGAGCTTTCATATTTGATAATGGACTTTAATTCCGCGGAAAAGCTGTTTGGGATCTTTACCTCAAGTTGGGTATCGCTCAGCATTTTTCGTTAGTGGTTCACCCCCAAACTAACGGATTGACGCAGGTCTCCAATAAAGTTATCCTGAAGGGATTGAAAACTAAGTTGGAAGATTTATTAGGAAAGTGGTCCGATCATATATACGAGGTGTTATGGGCTTAGAGGACCACACCCCGATCTACGACTCAGGAATCTCCATTGTCTCTAGTGTATGGGTCTGAAGCGGTAAGTCCAGTGGAAGTTGCCATACGATCACCTCGGATATCCCAATATGACGAGCATTTGAACGATGAGAGAAGATCCTTAGATCTAGAAATTATTGAAGAAAAGAGGAACGCCATCTATGCGTGCATTTGTTCTTATCAACGAACTATGGAGCGGGCTCATAATAAGCGTGTCCTACGCAGAGAATTTTTAGAAGGCGACCTCGTTCTCAGGAATGTGAGTGTCAGAGAAACGTTGGGAAGTTAGACAAGAATTGAGAAGGGCCCTACCGAGTCTCGAAAAACCTAGGGGATGGGGCTTATAAGTAAGAAACTGTGCATGGAAAAGAGATCCCCCGAACCTAGAATGTTATGAACTTGAGGCAATATTTTATATAAAACCTTTGATGTTATTTGACAATTCTGAACCATAAAATGTTTCTCATATATGAACAAGATACAACATATGCAATACAAACTATTTCTAGATAGGCGAGTGATCGATCTTGAAGTTGGATTTTCTGGACGAGTTTGGATTGGTGACCGTAGCGGTCCATCCATAAGGCTTTCAAGTAGTGTGACCGCTCTGACGAGTCAGATGCTTCCACGCTTGCTGAGTACTTAGATAGATTGCAAAACTCCCAGAACTTACTGCGATCTTAATTTCCCATTCGACGGTACCCACCGTCCGGAAACAGCTCTTGATTCTTTGTACTTAACCATAAACGAGATAACACAGACAGAATTAGCCAGTCAAAAGCACAAGCCGAAGCTCGACATGGGACTGCTCTCAAAACCGGGGCTTCGACGAAGCTTGCCATGGGACTTATAAAGAACCAGGGCAACGCCGCCAAGGTCATAATATTTTACAGGGACGGATTCAAGAGTGGTCTGTTAGCGCAATTAAAATCCCCTAACTTATTAAGCCCATCAAGATTCTAAGTTAAGTTAAGAGGACCGAACGGTCTGGGTCCAACGTGAACCCCGATCTTACACTTAGCAGAAAAAATTCATTAAAGTGATGAAGTTTACAAAAGCAGAACACAGAAAGGAAAGGACTTAAAGTTGGAGATCTAATATACTTGACCTTCCTCCTTGTCTGCTTCACCAGACTTCTATGCGATCCATACCTTAAGATCCTCTATTTTCTTCCCCTTCTCTTCAATTATCTCGTTGACCGATTTCTCCATCAGGTCAAAAAGAGGATAGTTGGGATTATTTTCCAGTGGGGGCTCGTCTAGTTCGGGGATTTCTCGGAAGTTTCCATCCTTGGTTAGGGGGTCAATCGTCTCCCAACGCTCATCTTCGGGATCCAGACCACACTTGTTAATCATCTGGTTCTTCATGTTGTCCATATATTGGGAGACGTTCGGTCCTTAAACGTTTGCCACTAAGGCAAACATCAGCGGTGAGCAGGCAAAACCTAGAAGGGCTTCCCGGACCGCTCCCTCAATTGCTTCTTTGCCCGTAACCAACTCTTCCTTCAAGGCATCTTTTTCCTCCTAGGACCGAAGGAGAAGTCTGTTGCTCTCGTCAGATAGTTCCTGATTTTGACACTCCAATTCCAAAACACGGGCCGTTGCGGAGTTAGTAGCTGCTTGGGCTTCTCCCGCTATGGAGGTTGCTATTGAAAGCTCAGTGCCCACCCCTAGCAGCTCTCCGTTCAAATGGTTCCGATCGGCCTGGACCGATTCCATCTCTTGTTGTTTAATCTCAACTTGCCGCTGAGCTAAGGCAAGTTGACATTCCATGTCTTCAAAAGCCGAAGCGATGTTTCGGCTTAGCTGGACTGTGGAGGTAAGTTCCAAGGCCCTTCTATGTGTCTACAAAAAGCGATCTTAATCAGAACGGAAACTCAACTAGATGGCAAAAGGTGAAGTTAACTTACCACGGCGTGGGATTCCAGATAGGCAAGCACCAGACCGGAGATTGCGCCGTCAATATCGGGTGGGTTCTTTTTCCCCAAAAGGTAGTATTACTCTAGCGCGGCTTCTTTCCAAGAAGATGGGTCCTTTTCAGCCCCCCGAGCCTTCGAAACAGAGGATACCATCTCCTAGATAGCCTCCCGGATGGATTCCGGCTCGATGACGAGGGGACCCCTTTCGCTGGGATCAGGGTTGCGGGTCTACTTACTTCCGATCCCAGCCGTTTGTATTGCTTCGGTGCATCATCTTTAGGGCCCCGCTTGCTCTTGGTTGGAGGGAGAGGAGGCCTCGATACTTTCTCCCCCAAGCTGGAGGATGGAGGGACATCCTCCACCCGCATCGGCCCCTGCAGCAACAACCGCACGACGTTAAAATTTAGGGGAGAGTTATTTCCAATCCTGTACATGGCGGAAAGGCCTAACGAGCGAATTCTTTTTGAAATCACCTCATCCACCTCCTCCATTGAGGGACCAGGATTGTGGCTGCTGGAACTTCCCTCCGATCGTGAAGACCCAGCAGTGGCATTGAATGTTGGCCTGGAAGACTACAATTGTTCTTCCTTCTTGGCCTTTGCAGTAGCAGCTAGTGCAGCAAGTCGGCTTCCAGACATTGTGTCTATGGAATCTGTAAAAGAATAATAATAAGGATCAGGAAATATGAGCTAAAGGAAGCCAAAGTCATACCCGATCCTTCTGACCCCGATGAGTCCGAGCTAGAGAAAATTCCCTTCTGGGCAGGGGCACCGGTCCTGCCCGCTACCCCTATCTCTAGCAACTTCTTCTCCCGAAGTATGTCTATTCGTTTCACACGTCTTTCAGGAGGAGGAAGCATTGCCATGTTATTGGCAATATCTTGGTGGGATGGGTTGAACCGGGTTCGGTCCAGCTTCCCGATATCAGAATGAATGGTAAGGAAAGTGACCTTCAACAGGTCTTCTCTCGGAATGTCTATCTGGACGTAGCAAGACTCCCATTCGTGAAGCGAGTCTTCATTGTCAACGATAATACAATCGTTCGTTCGGGTCGCTATAGATTGCAACATGCGATTCCCTAACAACCTCTTTCCCTTTCTGGATCCCACCAAAAATAGGTTGAAAAAATCTTTTAGGGTTGGTTCTACCCTCTGTCTATGGCAATAAAAGATAAAGACGACTATATAGACATAACTACCTGGAAAAAGAGCGAAGTTCGGGCAGTGAATCTCCCGAAGTACTGCCGCGATGAAAGGATGAAGCGGAAATCGTAGGCCGGACCTCAGGGAGGCATAGCTAACGGATAAGGCGTTAACGGGAATGTTCATCTCAGCGGGAAGGAAGCAGGGAGCGTCTTCATTCCCCGTCCAGATAGGATAATGGGCAGGGATCGAGAATTTGACCTGAAGTTCTTCGATATCAATCTTAGAAACAAGCGGATACCTAGCTCTACGGGATGCCATGGATGGTTACCTTAAGATTTGCAAAGAAATTGGAGTTTGAAGACAGTTGAACGAAATTGCTAGAGAGTTCTAGGGCTCAGAGATTTTTTCGCGAAAAGCAACAATGGTTGCACAGTACCGAAATCCCAGCTTTTATAGTCTCACATTGGCCACTCACAGAGTGACACGTCACTACTGCAGCGCGGCTGCAGTCTGCCAACCTGCTCCCCTTTCGGAACACGGAAAGGCGCAGACTACTATTAGTGCTCTGAATTACACTTTTGCCCATAGCTGTTACAAATTTCAAATTTGAAATCTAACGTTCTGAAATTACTTAAATACAGGATCGGTCCCCAAGGACGCTGTCACAACCCGTTCGGGTACGGTCCTCCGTTGGTTCGATTGGGCACTCCTGCCTCAAACGCTCTCAATCAGATGGTCGAACTCACATCATCATCATGATGGCGATAAAGTCCGAGGGGCTAATGATGAGACCTTCAGAACCCGGTACACCAAACCAGGTTAGGCCCAAGCTTTGTCAGGCCAGCCCAAGTGACATAAGCCGAACTTAGGAGTCTCTTCAATTGAGATCCTTAAGTTTGTGTAGTCTTTGGCTCAAACATTTTAGGCAATTTATCCCATAGTTTCTTTGCATCTACTTCATCAACAGCATGATTGTAGTGCGTGCTATTTATCAATTGTCGAATGAATCCCAATGATATTTTATGAATGAATTTCCATTGCTCATCTGTGTAACTCTCAGGTTTCTTTTCTCCATATTCGATAGGATCCCAAAGATCTCTGTAACACAACATATATGTCATTCTATTTCTCCATTCCCTGAAATTAGATGAAGACAATCTGATCATTGGCAGCGACTCTTCCATTATGATTCTTGCGTGGCCTCTAATGCAGTAAGTTGTAACTAAAACCTTTCCTTCTTCTTGTTGTTATATTTCTTCTTCCGCATGTTCGTGATTATTCAATTGCACACCGTGCACATTTTGTCTTCCTCATTATTTTATGATGAGGGATTGTTGAGGAAATGTGGAGGACACCCATCAATTCTCCCCCTTCCGACACATGGAATCCATCAGTACAGCTGCAGCTCGACAGTGCTCAAAGTTTGATCTTGACAAAACCTTTGTCATCATATATGATCCATTCTCCTCTATATGGATCTTCTCAAGCCGTAACATCCTCTTCTCCAGCACCTCATGAATCCAACAATATCTGACATCAATATGCTTGGATCTCGAGTGAAACAAAGAATTCTTTGCTAGATGAATAACACGTTGACTATCACAGAATAGCTGATAATTATGTTGATCAATACCGAGTTCTTTTAAGAACTTCTTTAACCACAGTAACTCTTTGCAAGCTTCAGTTACTGCAATAAACTCGGCCTCCGTTGTCGAAAGATCAACACACTTCTGGAGTTTAGATTGCCATGCAACAGCTCCCCCTAAAACGTAATCCAGTATCGAAATGTAGACTTCGTTGAGTCAACATCTCCTGCCATGTCAACATCTATGTATCCAACCAATATTGGATCACCTTCTCCAAAATAAAAACAAATTTTGGAGGTTCCACGTAGATGAATCGCAAGTGGATACTTAAAGATCCACTTCACTGCAACCCAATGCTCCTTGGTCGGTTTCGAAAGAAAGCGACTCACAACTCCAACAGAGTGAGCAATGTCCGGCACCGTACAAGTCATGGCCTACATCAAGCTTCCAACAGCTGAAGCATATGGCACCGTAGCCATATCGTCATCCTCCTTATCCGTAGAATGACTAGAACTCAATCTAAAGTGATTAGCTAGGAGACATCTAATCGCTTTAGACTTGTCCATGTTGAATCTTTGAAGTACTTTCTCAATGTACTTCTCCTGTGACAACCATAATTTCTTGGCATTCCTATCTCTCTTGATCTTCATGCCAAGAATTTTCTCCGCTGGTCCCAAGTCTTTCATGTCAAATTGGGCTGCTAGTTCAACTTTAAGCTTATTTAATGAACATTTGTTTGGACTGACAAGTAGCATGTCATCTACATAGAGAAGAAGTATCACAAAATTTCTATCTTTATCTGCCCTGAAGTAAACACAATGATCAATTTCATATTTCTTGTATCCAATTTTTCCCATAAAGCTATCAAATTTGTTATACCACATTCTAGGAGCTTATTTAAGAGCATACAAGCTCCTCTGTAGCTTACAAACCTTCAGGTTGTTGCATATATATGTTTTCCTCTATGTCTCCATATAGAAAAGTTGTTTTTACGTCCAATTGTTCTAACTCTATATTGAATTGGGCAGCTAGAGCCAATACCAACCTTATAGAAGTAAGTTTTACTACCGGTGAAAAAATCTAATCAAAATTAACTCCCTTCTTTTGTCTAAAACCTTTAACCACTAATCTTGCTTTGTGTCGAATGGATCCATCTACATCCAACTTGAGTTTAAACACCCATTTATTTTCCAGAGTTCTCTTCCCTAATGGTAGTTCTACTAAATCATACGTATGATTTTTCTCCAAAGAACTCAATTCATCTTTCATTGCTTCCAATCATTTTTCTTTATCCTTATGATTCATAGCTTCGTAGAAACTTTCAGGTTCTCCAGAGTCAATAAAGTGTATTTATCAATTGGATATCTTGTAGATGACATTCTTTACCTTAAAGATTTTCTAACTTGGTTGTGTGGTTGCTCATTCTTAGTTTGCTGATTTTCCTTAAAATCAACAGCTTCTTGGCTATATGCTTCTCTATCAGTTTGGTGCTCATTATCATGATTTGTATCAGGTAATACTTCTACTCTTTGATGCTGTATTTTTTGGTGCTAATAGCATAGGAATATGCATGCTTGAATATCCATCTTCATAGGAATAAAGATGGATAAGCCTTGGAATGCCTATGGAATGTTATTGAATGTAGAAGAAAAAGATAACACTACAGGGATGAATTGTAATGTTCTGGCAAATAGAGCAATGTTTGTGCAAAAACAATCATTGTCATCATACATTAAACCACTCACTAGTGGCAATGGAAAATCATGGAAAGATCCAAAAGGAAGATTCATCACTATATTTAAGAAAGAAGGTCACTTAAAGGATGCTTGTTTCACTATTACTAGGGTTCAACCATGGTACATAAAATACCTTGAAGATCAAGGTCGACAGTGGAAACAAAAAGAAAAAACACACTTAGTTGACACTCCAATGGATGAAGTACAAAATTCCATGGATACTAACTCTTCTATTTTTTCTGTGGTGCAGTTGCAACAAATCATCCAACAAGTGGTTCAGAAAATTGTGAACAAATCATTAGAGCATGTCAACATAGCTTATTTGGGGGGATTCTCAGGTATCATATCATCTTCCCAATTTAATTCGTCAATGCTTATTATTGATGCAAATGCTTGGGTGATAGATAGTAGAACAACATCTCATTTTTGTGCTTATCCATCTTTAATACGCAATCTCAAACCACTGCCTTCACCCATATCCTTGACCTTGCCAGATGGATTTTTGAACCATGTTTCCTATTCTGGTGTTGCATTAATATCCGCTAACTTATATTTGTCAAATGTGTTCCATATCCACGCTTTCAAGTACAATATGTTATATGTCAAACAACTTACACAAAACCATGGGATAACCTTTTGTTTTTTGGGATCCTGTTGCATTTTGCAGGACCAGGGTAGCAAAGTGGTGTTGGGGGTAGGAAGAGTGAAGTAAGGATTATACATATTGGATAAGAGATGATTCCTACCTCATGTTCTCAAAGCATACTCAAAAGCTTTGGACAATTTCACAACATTCAGTAGCAAACTTGTCTCTTTTTTTAGTCATGCCAATGTTTTAATAAACAATTTAGCTCTTTTCTCTGGTTCTAATGTTGCTTTTGATGCCAATATCTTGTGGCATTGTTGTCTTGGACACATTTCAGATTCTAAATCATCTCATTTGCCTATGAATTGTGTTTTTAAAGGAACAAACTGTGATATTTGTCAATATTCCAAATTTCATAGACATTCCTTTCTAATCAATTCATCAATTACTCCTCATCCATTTTATTTCATTCATTGTGATTTATGAGGACCCTATACGAAAAAAACAACAACCGAGGCATCATATTTTCTCACCATAGAAGATCACCATACTAGATAAACTTGGACTTTCCTTGTGTCTGCCAAATCCACAGTATTAGATACTTTTATCATTATGGTAGAAAACCAGTTTGAGTTTACAGTAAAAAACATTTGCAGTGACAATGGAGGGAATTTATAGGAGAATCCATGGTAAACCTTTGTCTTAAGAAAGGGATAATACATGAACTTTCATATCCTTATACTCCACAACAAAATCGCATTGTGGAGATAAAACATAAACATTTCCTTGAGGTCACTAGAGCCCTTTTACTCCAATCGCACTTGCCTAAATCTTTTTGGGGGAAGCCTTATTAACCGCTACATACATCATCAATAGACTGCCTTCACAAAAATTGAAATTGAAATCTCCACATGAGTTGTTATTTCATAAACCTCCAGATTTTGACCACTTAAAGGTTTTTGGGTTTTTGACGTATGCTGCAGTGGTCAGTCCTAAAACAGATAAATTAGATGATTTGGATATCCTATGGGACAAAAGGGATACAAAATTTATGATTTGGATAAGAAAAAAATTTTCATATCTAGAGATGTGCGTTTTTATGAAGGATATTTTCCTTTTAAATCAGATCATTCATCTAGTCTAACCGACCTTTTCACTACACTCTCCCTGATCTATTTCCCTTAGGGGATGATGATGATATGGATGCACCCATTAACCAATCTATTAATCATTCATCATCTAATTCGAATATTGATCAGCCTTGTACCATCTTGCCAATTGTTACAAATCCAATCACTAGTTTCCCACCTGAAAATGCTAATTCCTTTGGTCCAACATCTTATGTCCCATCTAATTTCACATGCTCATCTATACAATCAACCCCTCCATGTGTTGATAAACCTCTACTTCTTACCCGTCATAGCACTAGAACATCTAAACCACCAGCTTGATGCAAAGGCTCAAGGATAGATATTGAAGCAACATGTAGATCATGGAGAGAATCAATGGTATGGAAAATATAGTCATTGTGCCAAGCTGGTGGTTTAGATGTTCTAGTGCTATGACAGGAAACAAGTGGAGGTTAATCAACATGTGAAGGTAGACTGAAAAGTCGATGACAGGAAAGGATCCATCAATGTCGACGGAAAAAGACCCAGTGGTGATAATCGAAAATGGTCCAGCGACAACCGGTTTGATGAATATCTCAATGCACGACCCCTTGTATATCAGTGGGTCGGATAACCCTAACCAATCTCTGGTATCAGAGAAACTAACTGCTCGTAATTTTCTGAATTGGAGCCTTGCAATTAAGATTTCTCTTGGCGCCAAGAATAAGTTATGTTTCATTGACGGAACATTGATTCCACCTGCTACCACTACCCCTGAATTTATGATATGGAAACGTGCTGATTTTATGGTGTTATCTTGGCTACTCAACTCCATTTCAAAGGAGCTTGTAGTCTGTTTTAATTTTGCGAATACATCTCGACAATTATTGATTCGTGTTGAGAAACACTATGGAAAATTTAACATGATTGTTGTTTACCAGATTCAAAAGGAATTGTTTAATATTGCACAAGGAGATAACTCTGTGATGGAATATTATAGTCGCTTGAATGTTTTATGGCTTGACATGGATGAATTACTCTCTGCTGTTGCATGTGATAATTGTGGATATTGTTCAAAATCTCTAACAAGAGAATACGAAAATCCAATCTAAGATTGGAAGGAAATTGGATAATTGTAAGGCAGAGGAATGGGGGAATTTTCTGTATATTGAAGACTGTAAACGTAATGTCTTAGCCACAAAAGTAACCCTAGTTTCTATTTATACAAAAGAATAAAATAACTTTAATTTAATAACCAAAATTTAATCTAAATTTAATCTTCATTATCTCCCAAAGCCTCTAACATTCCCTCCTCAATTGGTTTGCCATTTACGTAACGCAAACCCAGCTTGCTCACGAGTATATTGAATGCAACAGTACTAAGAGACTTCGTAAATATATCAGCCAGTTGACATTGCGAAGGAACGTACCGTGGTGATAAAAAACCGAGCTTAAATTGATTGCGCACAACATGACAATCGATATCAACGTACTTTGTACGTTCGTGAAATATCGGGTTCTCTGTAATCTTAAGAGCTGACTGATTATCACACAAAAATGGAATTGATTGAGGTGATGGATACCCCAAATCTCGCATAACATAAGAAATCCATAAGAGCTCCGTTGTACAGTCGACCATGCTGCGGTATTCAGATTCAGCAGATGATCGGGATGCAAGGCTCTGGTTTCTAACTTTCCAAGATACTAAACTCTTTCCCAAATATACACAATATCCAAAGACAAATCTTCGTGATTCCAAGCAAGTTCCCCAATCGGCATCAGAATAACCTGTTAACTATATGCTCTCCCCAATGGGATAGAAAAGACTCAGTTCTTTGTTCCAGAAAAATAGCGTACTATACACAGTAAAGCTCGCCAGTGCTTCATAGTTGGTCGTTGTGCATATTGACTCAATTGTTGCACACTAAAAGCAATGTCCGGCCTAGAGAATATTAAATACAACAATTTTCCCAAAAGTCGTCGGTATTGATCATTATCCACAATCTCAGAGCTATCCGACTGAGTGAATTGTTGTCCACGAGGCATATGTGTTTTTTTAACTTTAGCATTCTGTAAACCATATTCATGCACCAAACAATTAATATAGTTTTCTTGAGATATGTACATACTGACATTCTCTCGATGAATCTGGAGGCCTAAAAAGAACTTGGTGTCGCCGAGGTATTTGATATTGAATGGATTATGTAGATAATTCTTGACTCGTCGATTGCATCCAAGTCCGAGCTCGCTATGATGATGTCATCTACATAAACCATTAGAGCAAGAGAGAATAGTTTAGTACCTGGAGCATGCAATATAAAGGCAAGGGTCAGCTGCTGATTGCTCAAATCCATACTTCATCAATGTTTGTGTCAATTCTTTATTCCATTGACGTGATGCTTGTTTCAAACCATATAGAAAATGTTTGAGCAAGCAAACTTGATTATCCCCAACAGCCAAGTAGCCCGGTGGTGGTTTCATGCAGATTGTTTCGTCCAAGAAACCATGGAGGAAAGCATTATTAATGTCTATTTGATGTAATAACCATCCCTTTTGTGCAGCCATAGCCATTAGTATCCGGATGGTCACTGTCTTACCCACCGGTGCAAAAACTTCACGATAATCAATACCTCGAATTTGTGAAAAACCTTGTGCCACCAATCAAGCTTTATATCTTTGTACACTCCCATTGGGATGGAACGTTATTTTGAAAATCCATTTACTTCCAATAACACTTTTCCATGTGGTTAATCCACCAATTCCCAAGTATGGTTTGCTTCTAGTGCCTATAATTCATGTGGTATGGCTGTTTCCCATTCATAAATCCCCTTTCGTCATAATTGAAGAAGTCCTGCTCTCTTAGAGTAGAACTCTAGTTTCTCTCTTGCGACAGCTTTCGTCAAGGCATATGAAGGATTTAAATCAATAAGAACTTTCACCAATTTAATTTCTTTTGCACAAATTGCTTCCCTTATCTAGTGTAACCTAACATCAATATGCTTCGATCTTGCATGATACATCGCATTTTTGCTTAAATTAGGGATATGCCTTACATATTTCAGAAACATGACTGGATCATTTGAGAAAACTTAAGTTCATTGAAACAACAGATACAAAGCTCCCTGGTAAGTGTGAGAATTGTTTGTATGGTAAGCAACATATAGTAAGTTTTAATACAACTTCAAGCAGGAAAATGGAACCGTATGGTATTTTCTGATGTATGCAGTATTGATACATAATCGATGGGTGGTAAATGATATTTTGTATCTTTCATTGATGACGCTACTAGAAAAAAAATGGGTTTATCCTATGAAAACAAAGGATGAGTTGCTAGGGTATTATGACATACTGAGGTTGAAAGATAGAAAGGAATCAAGTTGAAGTGTTTAAGAACCAACAATGATGGTGAATACACTTCAATTGAATTTGAGTCATATTGCAAGTCTTTAGGAATAAAACATGAAACTACGGTTCCTAGGACATCTCAACACAACGGGACTGCAGAAAGATTGAATAGAACACTCTTAGACAAAGTAAGAATTATGTTGAAAATGTTTAAGTTGCCTAAAACGTTTTGGGCTAAGGCATAATGTACTGCCTGCTATGTTGCTAATCGATCTCCTTCATCAGCTTTGAAATTCGGTATTCAGGAAGAAAAATGGTCCGGAAAAAGGCGTAGCTACAACCATTTAAGAGTCTTTGGATGTAAGACACTTTCCTATATTCTCAACGAATTAAGGCAAGAATTGGGCCTGCAAATATGAGGTCCGTTATGCAGAAATAACAAACAAAGCAGCCAATGAAGACTTCATGGCTAGAGCAAATTCCTCTGTGGAATATGAGGACTTTTGAATCTAATAAGTCCATTTGTTGAAAACCAAAGATATTTTGTTTAATAAAAGAGATATGGTTGGTGGAAGAATTTTCAAATATAAAAGATTGAACCTGATGTTTCAAAGGATGATGGAAAAAAGGCTTCTATCTTGTTGGAACTTTGCATTTGCTTTGTATCCTGTAATCAAGATAAGAAAACGAAATTAGTGAATTGGATCAAGGATTTGATCCCGTGGTTTTTTCCATTTTCGGGATTCCATTTAAAAATCGTGTGTTTTCTTTACCGTTCGTTTATGTTCTTCGATTCCTTCATCATAATAAATATATTGGAAACTAAGTGTTTTAACCACTTGTAGTTGAGGCCAACAGAAACTCGATCGGCCATTAACCCACTCGTTGAATGAGCCGGTTGATGATCAAGTGGCCCAACCAAAACAATGGTGTTAACTAGCATTTTCAATTGACGAAATTGTTCCCATTAAGCAACTCAGGAATGGGGGATGAGTTTAAGTTACCCGAAGCTGCACAAAGAAGGGGGAATTAGTTAGATTAAAATGGATTGTAGTGATTCTTTTACCGATTAAAGTTATCAAAATGAGATGCGGAAATGGGATTAAACATAGCAAATGTTTTACGTGGAACCAGAGTACTTGAAGAAACTACGGACTACCTCTTGGTCAATCCACTATCCAAAAATTGCCCATGTTACAACCACAAGAATTATCAAAAAAAATATCAAAAAAATACTTAATAAATAATTAATATATTAATTGAGACTATGATTTGGAGAAGAGGTGGTGTGGAAAATATGGGGAAGATGGGTTTTTTTATAAAAATAAATCCTCTGTGGCTGTGTTAAAAAATTTTAAGCGATCGCGTCCACAGAACACAACTTTGTGTTTTGATTGCGGATAGGCACAAAAAAGTAAAATGTTTTTTCCATAGCAATAATTGAACGAAGTGGCCATATATGGGAGAAGATCTTATGATATATCTCTTGACAACATATATAAGAGATACAAACAAATATATTGAATAAGAATATATTTAGAATATATGATACATAAATTATATAATATCTGTTATATCTTGCTTAGTGAGATTTTAGTCTAAATTTATAAATAGATGCTCTTATTAATACAATTGTATATCAACAAATACTTTTGGGGTAAAAAACTATGCGAACAATCTTGACGATTTAGAGGAACTCGAGAAAGAATGAATTCCTGGATCAGACACTCATCGAACAAGTGCCCATCGAGTGATTATGTGCTCGTCTTAGAACATGGAGAACATGAAACTTATAAGGAGACCTTGAGCATGAAGGACACTGACCGATGGAGGAAGGCGATGCAGGAAGAGCTCGCCTTGCTTGAAAAAAATGAATCTATGAGTTGGTGAAGTAACCGATCGGTAGGATGTCGCTACCGAACATGTGGGTTTGCAAGTAGAAATTGGAATATCTTGAGGGTGTTCGATATAAGGCAAGATAGGGGGTGAGTGGGTTTTATTTGAAGAAAAGAACTGATTTTAACGAATTGTTGAGTTCAATCAGAGCAACTCTAGCGTTCGCTACCTAGTTTGACTTGGGGTCGAACAGTTGGATATGAAGACAACATTCTGCATCAGGATGTCGAGAAAAAATGTATATAGAGCAACCCAAGAGATTTATGAAGAAGGCGATAAAGGTAAAATGTGCATAAAAAGGTGGAGCCTTTACGGACTCAAATAGGACCACAATAATGGTAACTGAAGTTTAACAACTTTATTAAGAAAAACAAGTTATAGTGGTCTATGGAAGACTGCTACATGTACTTGAAGACCTTCGGAAAGGACAAAGTTGTCTTACTCCTCATATATGTCAATGACATTGATGATCAGTTAAGAAATGAGATTGATTAAGGATTTAAAGGCACAACTATTGAAAGTATTTGTGATGAAAGACTTAGGGCCACCAACAGAGTCCTAGGGATGACGATCATCGGAGACAGATCGACAAGAGAGATGGTCGTCCATCAACAAAGGTATGTTGAATATTTGTTGAAATGGTTCAACATGATAGATGCAAAGAAAGTAAGGGTGATGATGGATATTCAATTTCGACTGAGTATGAGTTCTTGCTAGACTAACAAAGTCGATTAGATAGAAATGTCTATCGTACTAGATGCATCGATGGTCAATAGTCTTGTGTATTTGATGGTATGTACAAGACTAGACTTGCTTTTGTTGTGGGAGTGCTCACTAGGTATCTATCAAACCCGTGTAATGATCATTGGGAAGCACTCAAGTGACTTTCGAGATATCTAAAAGGACCAAGGAGGTTGGTTTGAGATATCAAGTTGGGGTGGAGTTGAGACGTGAATGTTTCCTTGATGGTGATTTTGTTGGAGATGTGGAGTCGATGAAGTCGAAATCAGAAGTTGTATCTATTGAGGCAAACGAAAACAAAAACAAAAAGAACTCAAGCTAACCTTGGTCGCTTTAGTTCTCTGTATGCTTGTTTCTCTTTTCTGTACAGGCTAGGCGGTGATGGAGATGGAGCTGACTTAGATTGAAAGCACGCGTCTAAGCTGGGAGAAAAATCAAGTAAAAGTTATGGGAAATTGAAAGTGGCTCAAGGCTTCAATTAAAATAAAAGACGTTACACTGTTAATGAATCGTAAATGCGACTTAGTAAATGCCAAGGACGAAAACTGAAGAACTAAAGTTATAAAAGAGAGGATGAAGGAAGGGACGAAAAGAGAGGGCAGATAACAAGCAAGAAGAGCATCAATTCAGACTCACCTAAGATCAGTAACAAAAGTCTAGTGATTCGTAACCAAGGAGCGCTAGACATTATAATATGGGCTGTAACGACCCTAATTCGGGCCTAGCAGTTTTGGTGAAACGTATTAAATAAAACGAAACGTTCGAATGTAAATTTAAAACATAGTTCGAAAACATTAAAGTTCGACAACATAATTTAGAGTGTTCTCCAAAGACCGGACTCTATCACCGGACAACCGGCGACCTCCTCCAAATGCCCTCCTCATATCTCGTCTGCGTCACCTACAAAATCTGTAAAGCGGTCACAATTTATTAAAGGAAACTTCACACACGCTACACATTATCTTTTCATTTCTTAAATAAACTGTACACCCACGCGCGAATAATTCCTTTTTAACCGTTTTCTTATTTCCTTCTTCTTTTACCCTTATCATTCCCCTCATACTTTAACTTTACTGTTGCCGAGAGTAACATGCTCGGTGCATGTCCCGCCCAACCCAACCGTTAGCTGTTGGATGACTCGACGGGCCATATGCTTACCTTCCCCGGGTGGGTACTTAGGCATTACCCCTTTTTCCACCCGGATCCGTTCTGCCCTTTTCGTACGTATCTTTTCCTCTTTGGAACTTATCGTTCTCTTCATCAGGCATGCCTTCCTTTGGCGAATCATGTGCTAGGCACGATGCCGAGTTCGGTCGGACGGTCCATCCTTCCTCATCCCGAGTCTTATTACCATTTATCTCGTTCATTCGTGTCTTTTCTTTCTTCTTTATTAACCCAATCTCGTTCCCTAAGTCTGAACCTTCCCTTACTATTTTGTGTTCACTCCGCTTACCGTTTGCTTTCGCTTGTTATAATCTTCCCTTGCTTCCCTGCATTTCGTAACAGGTCTTAGTACTCGATTTCCGACTTTAATGTCTTATTGTTAACTATGTGATTACCTTAGACCTTATGTGTCCTTTTCTTCACACGATCCGACGTTGAGACGTAACGAAAACACTCAATTTAGTATTTCCGCGATTTTTCCCTTCTTCTTTAAAAATTCGCAATAATTTGTGCTGTAATTAGGATCCGCGATAATTTTGTGCTAAAATCCAAATCCGCTATAATTTGTGCTAGAATCAAGATCCGCGACAATTTTACACTTCAAGCATTTTTCGCGACAATTTTGTTCAACACTTCAGCGATAATTTTGCCATTAATCGTTTTCACGATAATTTCCCATAGAATCGTTTTCACGACAATAATTGCCTTTCTCAGAAATCGCGATAATTTTCCAAAGCGTGCAAAATTGCGACAATTTTTCAAGCACAAAATTTCCGCGACAATTTCCTTCTTTCGCGACAATTTCCAAATTTTCGTGTCTTAATGATAATTAACTCGTTTTTGGGCCTCCCCACCCCTATTTATAGACATCCTAACTTTTCTAATTCACACTTTAACCCCTCATTCTTTTTGTTATGGTCCCTTTTTAGGGGGTACCAACAGTCGTCCGGTTCGTTCAACAAACGAACTCGGTTCTGATTTCTTTTAAGTGTGGAAGACGATTGATGAGAACTCTAGGACCGGGTACCTTGTGATGGGTAAGGCCCAGCAACGATCGGACCAATTTAAATGGCGAAAATGAATCCTTATAGTCTATTCCACACCTCCAATAAAGAACGGCCCGATGTTCAACTGAAGGACCGAAGATGACCTTAGCGAAATAAAACTTTTTCTGCCAGCTGCCACCTGGGTTCGGTCCGAGCAGTTACAACTCAATTTTACCACGCTTCGGGCCTTCCCACGTTTACCACGCTTCGGTCCCAATCACGTTTACCACGCTTCGGTCCCAGCCTCGTTTTACATCCCGCGATAACAACCTCTAACAAACCTGTCAGAGGCAGTTACGGAGCGTGATTTACACTCACTAAGAACTCTATAAATACAGGGCCACACGACGGAGAGAGGAGGACCCTTTGGACGCAGAAGAATAGGCTGTTACTCTGCCGGATTCTTATCGCTTTCTTTACCTCGTCATTTTCATAAGCCTTTCTTGTATAAACTTTGAGTTATTTCATTAGTGAGCAGGCTAAGAGCATAATCAGCTCTTAGTCGAGTGGTTTCACCCTAGTTCTTGGGGTTTCCACTATATATCGCCGTGCACTACTTTGTTTTTAGCTTTCGATCGTCTTCCACACTTAAAAGAAATCAGAACCGAGTTCATTTGTTGAACGAACCGGACGACTGTTGGTACCCCCTAAAAAGGGACCATAACAGTTTGGCGCCGTCCGTGGGGACGATTCATTATCCCATTTGAGTTTTCTACCAGGGATAGGATAATCAAAGGCATGGCGACTAGAACTCCGACGAATGATAGTGACGTGCTTCCCGACAGTCTTCCAGCACCAACATTAACTTTACAGGATTTGGAAGCTGTCGTAAGGAAGGTGGTATTGGAAATTAGGACAGAGAAAAGTGGAACAGAACCACCGGCTGTATCCAGCCCTGTTCCCAGAAGTCGAGGATACGAGAGTGATCCTGACGAGCGTAGTACTGATGATGAGGAAATCATCATGCGTGGCGTCACAATGAGGAGGCCTAGATATCGATCTACTCCTCCCCCTCTAGCCAGAGCTCTAACTCCCGCTCTTGGAAATGACCAGGAGCAGATGCATCGACGAATAGATGAGCTCACCAGAGAGTTAGAGAATATGCGTGCATTAAAGGATTGCGAACCAAATCTGGGACGCAATCCTGGCTTATTTAATAGGGCCATGGAGGCCCTTATCAGGCGGAGTAAGGATGACGATTGGTGGCATAATTTACATGTTGTCCAAGCGTCATCCCAGCAATCTGAAGGCGTATCAGCCGCCTTGGGAGATTTGATGCTCCCCTTTACTGAGGAAATCTGGTTAGCAGTCCCAGATCGACATTATCGCAACCCCGAGAGGTTGCCAACATTTCGTGGCGATGGTGATCCGATCGATCATGTCGCTGATTTCGAGTTACGTATGGGAACGGTTCGGGCATCGGATTCATTAAAGTACCGCATCTTCGCGGCAGGATTACAAGGCGATGCCCGAACATGGTTCAAAAATCTGCCGGCCCGATCCATACAGTCGTATGGTGGCTTTGTTTTGGCTTTCTCAGAGCAATTCGCTCCAAATGTAGGACCGCCTCGAAGCAGGCAGGAACTGTACCAGCTAAAATATATCCCGGCGAAAATGAGTCTTCGGTCCTTTATGGAGAAATTCAACAGGACTGCCCGGGGCATCAAACTCGAGCTCCGGGATAAAATCGACATTCTACAGCAGGTCTTAGGACCGTGCGGCCTTTCGGCTAGTTTGGTGAAGAGCCCACCATCTACCTTGGGAAAACTGCTTCAGAAAATCAACAAGTATATTAAGGTAGATGAAGCGTTTGGGCTTGGTTATCGGAAGCCTAGCGGGAATTCTGAGCCCGCAGGTGATCATAGGGTTTCATACCCGAAGAAACAGTAGCGAGAAGTAGCGGCTGTGAATGAAAAAGACGTCCCCCCGAAGCAAGAGTACAATCGGGTGTATTGCGAGCTTCATCATAATCGCGATCACCCGACCTTGAAGTGCCAGCTGTTGAAAGAGACAGTAGAGGCAATGGGTAAAGAAAAGCCCGACCGAAACGGTCAGAATTGCAAACGTGCGGAATCCCCCCGAAGGGGCCATCAAGGTGACGATCGTCACAGGCCGCTGGGAAGAGATAATCGGGGACAACCCCGAAGCTATAATGATCGGACGGAGGACCGAAGGTCTCCTCCGCCAGAGCAAGAAAGAGGACAACACGGTCGCGAGAACCGTGGACAGGGCCGAAGAAGAAGATGGCGGGGCCGTGGCGGCAGAGCCCCGCAGAACGAGGGTGGGAGATAGGAGCATGCTGCTCCCCCACCTGTTGAAACTGGTGCCCAAACTCCTCGAAATGAGGCGGCACCTAGAGATGTGGCCGGAGATATTTATGTTATCTCCGGTGGATTGAGAATAAATGAGTCGGTCCGGTACCGAATGAGAACAGCGCGCGGAGACTCTGCTGAGAGCTCCGAATCCGTGGCGCTGGTAAAATATGATCCCATGGTTCGGTCCTCAATCTTCAGAGAGGACATCACTTTCACCCCGGCTGATCGGGAGGGGATCATTGATCCCTGTGACGACCCCCTCACCATTACAGGGGTCATCGGGAATCGCCGTGTCCACAGAATCTTGGTGGACACTGGGGCCTCGTGCAATATGATGAAGCGCGAGGTCGCCGAAATGTTGGGAGCAGTGGCTCATGATCTGCCGATCGCCAACATAACTCTTTGGTCGTTCGAACAAAGAAGTGTTATTCCTTGTGGGAAGATGTTATTCCCCGTTACCCTTGGAGAGCCATCCAAGGACCGATTTGAAGACTTGGAATTCATTATCGTTAAAGTCGACTTGGCTTACAACTCTATTATTGGACGGACCGGCCTGAGTAAGTTTGAGGCGGTCCGTTCTACTTATCACATGATGCTCAAGTTCCCCTCCATTCATGGAGTTATTTCTGTCAAGGGGGGTCAGAAAGTAGCTAGACAATGCTACATGAGCTCGTGCCGAACGTTGGCACCAGTGAAGAGGGCCCGGGTGGATTTGCTGGAAGAGCTGCCGCACCCGAGGCAAGTGATGGAACCCGTGGGGTTCAAACTGATTAATATGGTTGAGGATGACTCAACCAAGACAACTCGCATCTGGGCTCATTTAGCCCCTGACTTTGATAGAGAATTGATCCACCTGCTGAGAAGCCACGTGGATATATTCGCTTGGACACCGGATGACGTTCCGGGGATTGACCGATCCGATAGTGAACATCGGATCAATACTGAGCCTGGAACGAAGCCTGTTAGGCAGAAAAGGAGACGCTATTCTCCGGAGAAGATTGAGATCATCCGGGCTGAAGTGAATAAGCTTCTACGGTCGAGATTTATCAGAGAAATCCACTATACTGAATGGGTTGCAAACCCAATGGTGGTTTCCAAGCCGGACGGGAAATAGCGAATGTACATCGATTTTACCGATGTGAACAAAAGCTGTGAGTCAGATCCTTTCCCGTTGACGCACATCGACCGACTGGTAGATGCTGTTTCTGGTAGCACCATGATGAGTACCATGCATGCTTATTCTGGGTATCACCAGATCATCTTGGCTGAAGAGGATTAGAAGAAATGATCGTTCATGACCGAAGATGGGGTTTTCTGTTATGTAGTTATGCCCTTCGGTCTCAAAAATGCTGGAGCAACATACCAAAGGTTGGTCAACAGAATCTTTAGAGAGTTGATTGGCCATATGATGGAAGTGTATGTTGACGATATGATTGTAAAATCTATGAATGATGAAGACCATCTTTCCTATTTGTCTCGTTGTTTCGAAGTATGCCGAAAATATAAGCTCAAACTAAATCCAAACAAGTGCTGCTTCGGGATCCGAAGTGGAAAATTCTTAGGATATTACGTTTCAGAGAAAGGCATAGAGGTTAACCCTGAGAAGGTGCAAGCTATCATTGATATGCAACCTCCGAGAAACAAAAGAGAATTTCAAAGGCTTACTGGCCGACTAGCTGCGCTAAGCAGGTTTATTTCGAAATCCACAGACCGGGCCTTACCTTTTTTCAGAGTGCTAAGAAAAGCAAGCCATATGGATTGGACCGAAGAATGCGATCGGGCCTTCTCTGAGCTGAAGACTTATTTAAGCACTCCCCCGGTGATGGTAAGTCCAACTTGTGATGAACCCTTGGGGTTATATCTTGTGGTATCCGAAGTTGCCGTCAGCGCAGCTCTGGTGACCATACGAGATGACATTCATAGACCGGTTAATTATGTCAGTCATTCTCTAGTATCTGCTGAGACCA
>RWGZ01001001.1:0-16815 GCA_009725065.1 Utricularia reniformis | reverse complement strand
TATTTGTCTCGTTGTTTCGAAGTATGCCGAAAATATAAGCTCAAACTAAATCCAAACAAGTGCTGCTTCGGGATCCGAAGTGGAAAATTATTAGGATATTATGTTTCAGAGAAAGGCATAGAGGTTAATCCTGAGAAGGTGCAAGCTATCATTGATATGCAACCTCCGAGAAACAAAAGAGAATTTCAAAGGCTTACTGGCCGGCTAGCCGCGCTGAGCAGGTTTATTTCGAAATCCATAGACCGGGCCTTACCTTTTTTCAGAGTGCTAAGAAAAGCAAGCCATATGGATTGGACCGAAGAATGCGATCGGGCCTTCTCTGAGCTGAAGACTTATTTAAGCACTCCCCCGGTGATGGTAAGTCCAACTTGTGATGAACCCTTGGGGTTATATCTTGCAGTGTCCGAAGTTGCCGTCAGCGCAGCTCTGGTGACCATACGAGATGACATCCATAGACCTGTTTATTATGTCAGTCATTCTCTAGTATCTGCAGAAACCAGGTATTCCACCTTGGAGAAATTCATGCTAGTCTTGAAGAAAGTTGTATCCAAGTTGAAGCATTATTTCGAAGGCCGAACGTTCTATGTTTATACGGATCAGCCTCTGAAAATATTCCTTAAACAGAAGGATTTGAATGAGAGAGTGGCAAAATGGGCTATCAAACTCAGCGCTATGTATCTAGAATTCCTGCCCCGAAGGGCGATCAAAGCTCAGGTTCTAGCCGATTTTGTGGTTGAAATGACCCGGTCGGCCATTTATCTTAACCAAGAGGATGATCGATGGACGATCCACGTATATGGATCAACCTTCAGGGGAAGAGGAGCGGGCATTACCCTGACAATGGTACAAGGTGATCTTATTCATTCCGCAGTCAAGTTTTCCTTCGCTGGAACAAATAATGTGGTGGAATATGAGGCAGTATTGTCAAGAATGACCTTGGCTCGAAAAATGGGGATTAGCAGAGTGCGAATGTTCTCAGACTCGAAGTTAGTAGTGGAACAATTCGCATGGAGATTTGAGACTCATGATCCGATGATGAGGTTGTACTGCGCTAAAGTTCTGGAGTTATCCAAGAAGTTCAGTGAGTTCTCTCTGGACCATGTGCCACGAGAACAAAACAAGGTTGCCGACGCACTCGCCAGATTGGCTTCGGGCATACCCGACATAGAGCCGAGCACTATTTCGGTCCACGTTCAGGACCGACCTTCGGTCGAGATTCCAGTGACCGAACAGTCTATTGAAGAGATCGGGGCTCTATGTCATGAACTCCAGGGCTTGAATATTGATGCTACTGAATCCCCAGGATAACCCAATTGGATGTACTCTTTGTTAAATACCTTCTCAAATGGATATCTCCCTGAAGATAAGTCTGAAACCAGGAAAATAGAGGTCCGGGCTAAGAGATTCAATTTAGTTGACGGACGCTTGTTTAAATAGAGTTTTGAGGGCCCGCTTCTGCGATGTTTATCTCCTATTGAGGCCGAAGCAGTCATGATTTATGTTCATGAAGGGATATGCGGCATTCATTCAGGGGCCCGATCTTTATACCACCCCATTATTAGAGCCGGGTATTTTTGGCCAACATTGCTCGCTGACGCTAAGCAGTACACTAAGCGTTGCGCCATATGTCAATACCACGCTCCACTCCCGCAATTGCCTGGGGCTCCACTATCGATTACCCCATTGCCTTTCCCGTTTGACAGATGGGGGATTGATATCCGCAGACCTTTTCCTCGGTCCAAAAGGCAAAGAAAATTTTGTATCGTAGCGGTGGAGTATTATTCGAAGTGGATCGAAGCAGAAGCCGTAGCCATTATCTCAGAGAAAGTGGTCAAGCACTTCATATGGCGAAATATTGTGAGCCGCTTCGGGGTTCCCCGAGCGCTCGTATCTGATAATGGGACTTAGTTCCGCGGAAAGAACATACGGGATCTATGCACCAAGTTGGGCATCACCCAACATTTCTCATCGGTGGCTCATCCCCAAACCAACGGACTTACGGAGGTGTCTAACAAGGTTATCCTGAAAGGATTGAAAACCAAGTTAGAAGATTTTGGAGGGAAATGGCCTGAACATATCTATGAGGTCCTATGGGCGTACCGAACTACACCTCGCTCAACAACCCAGGAATCACCTTTCNGAACATCGGATCAATACTGAGCCTGGAACGAAGCCTATTAGGCAGAAAAGGAGACGCTATTCTCCTGAGAAGATTGAGATCATCCGGGCTGAAGTGAATAAGCTGCTACGGTCGGGGTTTATCAGAGAAATCCACTATACTGAATGTGTTGCAAACCCAGTGGTGGTTTCCAAGCCGGACGGGAAATGGCGAATGTGCATCGATTTTACCGATGTGAACAAAAGCTGTGAGTCGGATCCTTTCCCGTTGCCGCACATCGACCGACTGGTAGATGCTGTTTCTGGTAGCACCATGATGAGTACCATGGATGCTTACTCTGGGTATCACCAGATCTTCTTGGCTGAAGAAGATCAGAAGAAATCATCATTCATGACCGAAGATGGGGTTTTCTGTTATGTAGTTATGCCCTTCGGTCTCAAAAATGCTGGAGGAACATACCAAAGGTTGGTCAACAGAATCTTTAGAGAGTTGATTGGCCATATGATGGAAGTGTATGTTGACGATATGATTGTAAAATCTATGATTGATGAATACCATCTTTCTTATTTGTCTCGTTGTTTCGAAGTATGCCGAAAATATAAGCTCAAACTAAATCCAAACAAGTGCTGCTTCGGGATCCGAAGTGGAAAATTCTTAGGATATTATGTTTCGGAGAAAGGCATAGAAGTTAACCCTGAGAAGGTACAAGCTATCATTGATATGCAACCTCCGAGAAACAAAAGAGAATTTCAAAGACTTATTGGCCGACTAGCCGCGCTAAGCAGGTTTATTTCGAAATAAACAGACCGGGCCTTACCTTTTTTCAGAGTGCTAAGAAAAGCAAGCCATATGGATTGGACCGAAGAATGCGATCGGGCCTTCTGTGAGCTAAAGACTTATTTAAGCACTCCCCCGGTGATGAACCTTTGTGGTTATATCTTGCGGTATCCGAAGTGGCCGTCAGCGCAGCTCTGGTGACCATACGAGATGACATTCATAAACCTGTTTATTATGTCAGTCATTCTCTAGTATCTGCGGAGACCAGGTATTCCACCTTGGAGAAATTCATGCTAGCTTTGAAGAAAGCTGTATCCAAGTTGAAGCACTATTTCGAAGGCCGAACGGTCTATGTTTATACGGATGAGCCTCTGAAGATACTCCTTAAATAGAAGGACTTGAATAAAAGATTGGCAAAATGGGCTATCAAACTCAGCGCTATGTATCTGGAATTCCTGCCCGAAGGACGATCAAAGCTCAGGTTCTAGCCGACTTTGTGGTTGAAATGACCCGGTCGGTCATTTATCTCAACCAGGAGGATGATCGATGGACGATCCACGTAGATGAATCAACCTTCGGGGGAAGAGGAGCGGGCATTACTCTGACAACGGTACAAGGTGATCTTATCCATTCCGCAGTCAAGTTTTCCTTTGCTGGAACAAATAATGTGGTAGAATATGAGGCAGTATTGTTAGGAATGACCTTGGCTCGAAAAATGGGTGTTAGCAGAGTGCGAATGTTCTCAGACTCGAAGTTAGTAGTGGAACAATTCGAAGGGAGATTTGAAACTCACGATCCGATGATGAGGCTGTATTGCGCTAAAGTTCTAGAGTTATCCAAGAAGTTCAGTGAATTCTCTCTGGACCATGTGCCACGAGAACAAAACAAGGTTGCTGACGCACTCGCCAGATTGGCTTCGGGCATACCCGACATAGAACCGAGCACTATTTCGGTCCACGTTCAGGACCGACCTTCGGTCGACATTCCAGTGACCGAACAGTCTATTGAAGAGGTTGGGGCTCTATGTCATGAACTCTAGGGCTTGAATATTGATGCTACTGAATCCCCAGGAGAACCCAATTAGATGGACTCCCTCGTTAAATACCTTTCAAACGGATATCTCCCTGAAGATAAATCTGAAGCCAAGAAAATAGAGGTCCGGGCTAAGAGATTCACCTTAGTCGACGGACGCTTGTTTAAAAAGAGTTTTGAGGGCCCGCTTCTGCGATGTTTATCTCCTATTGAGGCCGAAGCTGTCATGATTTATGTTCATGAAGGGATATGCGGCATTCATTCAGAGGTCCGATCCTTATACCACCGCATTATTAGAGCCGGGTATTTTTGGCCAACATTGCTCGCTGATGCTAAGGAGTATACTAAGCGTTGCGCCATATGTCAATACCACGCTCCACTCCCGCAATTGCCTGGGGCTCCAATATCGATTACCCCATTGCCTTGTCCGTTTGACAGATGGGGAATTGATATCCTCGGACCTTTTCCTCGGTCCATAGGGCAAAGGAAATTTTGTATCGTAGCGGTGGAATACTATTCAAAGTGGATTGAAGCAGAAGCCGTAGCCATCATCTCGGAAAAGGTGGTTAAGCACTTTATTTGGCAAAATATTGTGAGCCGCTTCGGGGTTCCCCGAGCGCTTGTATCTGATAATGAGACTCAGTTCCGCGGAAAGAACATACGGGATCTATGCACCAAGTTGGGCATCACCCAGCATTTCTTATCGGTGGCTCATCCCCAAACCAACGGGCTTACGGAGGTATCTAACAAGGTTATCCTAAAAGGACTAAAAACCAAGTTGGAAGATTTCGGGGGTAAATGGCCTGAACACATCTATGAGGTCCTATGGGCTTACCGAACTACACCTCGCTCAACAACCAAGGAATCACCTTTCTCACTGGTGTATGGGACCAAAGCTGTTAGCCCGGTGGAGGTTGCCATCCGATCACCTCAGATATCTCAATACGATGAGCATATGAACGGTGAAAAGAGATTATTGGACCTCGAGATGGTCGAATAAAAAAGAGATGCAGTTTATGCACGAATGCGTGCTTACCAGCGGAATATGGAACGGGCCCATAACAAACGAGTCCTCCAAAGGGAATTCTTTGAAGGCGACCTCATCCTCAGAAGCATTAAGGTGCAGATGAATGTTGGAAAGCTGGACAGAAATTGGGAGGGACCGTATCACATATCGGCGAAATTGGAGTCAGGTGCGTATAAACTTGAAACATTGGATGGTATAGAGGTCCCCCGAACTTGGAATGTCATGAATTTAAGGCGATACTTCTTATGAATTTTCGATTAATGTGTTTGACTCAATAAAAAACATTCCATTAAACGTAAGTGGCAAACAAGTAAGTACAAAAGTTAACTATTTCTAATAGAATGATGGACCGATCTTGGAGTTGTGTAAGCTTAGGACGAATCTGGACTGGTGACCGAAGCTTCTTGTCGGCAAGGTTCCCAAGTTGCAGTGATCGCTCTGACGAGTCAGATGCTCCTGCACTTGCCTAGCCCCATGGACGAGTCGTGATTCTCCCAGAACTCATTACGAACTAAGACATTCCCTCCAACGGCATTCAGTCTTTAGGGATGGCCTTTTGTACCTGCGAAATCTGCTACAACGAAAGGAATGATAGTCAGCATATCGAAACANAGGCGATCTCGTCCTCAGAAGCATTAAGGTGCAGAGGATAGTTGGAAAGCTGGACAGAAATTGGGAGGGACCGTATCGCATATCGGCGAAATTGGAGTCAGGTGCGTATAAACTTGAAACATTTGATGGTATAGAGGTCCCCCGAACTTGGAATGTCATGAATTTAAGGCGATACTTCTTATGAATTTTCGATTAATGTGTTTGACTCAATAAAAAACATTCCATTAAACGTAAGTGGCAAACAAGTAAGTACAAAAGTTAACTATTTCTAATAGAATGATGGACCGATCTTGGAGTTGTGTAAGCTTAGGACGAATCTGGACTGGTGACCGAAACTTCTTGTCCGCAAGGTTCCCAAGTTGCAGTGACCGCTCTGACGAATCAGATGCTCCTGCACTTGCCTAGCCTCATGGACGAGTCGTGATTCTCCCAGAACTCATTACGAACTAAGACATTCCCTCCAACGTCATTCAGTCTTTAGGGATGGCCTTTTGTACCTGCGAAATCTGCTACAACGAAAGGAATGATAGTCAGCATATCGAAACATAAGATCGGTCCTAACATAAGACGTTTTATGAGCCGAGCTTAGCCAGTGAAACCTAAGGGACTTTAATAGAACCAAGGTTCGGCGAAAGCCCGTAAAAACTCATAATCAATGCAGACTACGCCTATTCAATTAAGTAATGATTCCAAGGACGGAATAAGAGTGATCCATACACCATGTAAAACGACTGATCCAATCGAAATTGACGTGAATGAACTAAATATAACGCCTGGGACCGATGGTTGACACCCTGTAAGTGTCCCCGATCTGATACTTAGTAGTTTATTCTGAAGTTAAGATGAACTACTTCGTTGAGTTAAAACTTATTAGTTTATTCCGAAGTTAGCTATATCAGTTCACTCTGGTAATCAACACAACTAAAGCTGAAGGAAAAAGGAGGAAAAATTTTATATTAAACAAGAAGAATGGCAGATACAAAGTAATATCTAACTAATCTGCCCCTCTTCTTGGTCCTTTGCTTCGGGCTCCTGGGGTTCGGTCCGTTCGGCGAGCCGCTTCAACTCTTCCTCTTGATCAGCCACATTCTGATTGACCGCTTTCTCCATCTCTTCAAAGAGATAGAAGAAAGGGTCCTCCTCCAGCACAGGCTCTTCCAAAGTTGGAATGACCTGGAACTTGCCATCCTTCTCCAGTGGCTCGATCATCTTCTATCGCTCGTCCGAAGGGGAAAGCCCGAACGTCTGGATAACCTGCTCTCGCATGTTATCCAAATACTTCGCAGTATAAACCCCATGTATGTTATCCGCTAAAGCGAACAACAACGGGGACTGAGCGAACCCCAGAACCGCCTCCCGAACCGAACCTTCAGACGAAGTGCGGGCCCTCGTCAACTCCTCATCCAAGGCCGCTTTTTCTTCTTGGTCCAGAAGGAGAAGCTCATTCATTTTATTCCTCTTCTCCTGGGCCCGACCTTGGACTTGGTTAATTTCTTCGTCTTTGGCCCGCAGCTTGGCCTCCAGGTCGTTTATTCGCCCCTGAGCTACTTCCCCCACCTTCTCTAGCTCAGTGACTTTATATGCTAAGAGTGAGACCTCCGTCCCTGCTCTTAGCAGCTCATTGTCCAATCGGTCACGGTCCTCCCGTACCATGACCAATTCCCCGTGCTTAATCTCAACTTGCCTTTTCGCAAGGTCAAGTTGGTCTTGAACTTTCTGGGACACAACGCTATCACCTTGGTATTTCTCCATGGTGATAGCCGTTGTAAAAGCCTTCCTCAACATCTGCAAAAGACAATGCATGGTTAAGAATAAAGCTTCGGGCCTATAGGATTAACTAAAAGTTACATTAGATGTGAGGTCAAGGAAGTTTTACATGATATCTTCCCCAGATACGTCCGCTTGGACGTTATCTAGGTTCTGCTTCCCAAAAAGGCGGAAGTCCTTCACAAAGGCACTCCGCCAGGAGGACAACTTCCTCCCCTTGCTGAACCTGTTCAACAGGTCCAAAGCAACTCCCCAATCGGAGTTGGTCTTCGGGCCCTGCCCAGGTTCCTTCAAAACAATCCCCTTATTGAGGACCGGAGCGCGGCCTCCCTTCTTCAGCCTCTTCGGCTCCTGCGAGGCTTCTGCTTCGGTCACCCTCTTCCCTTTTCCCAAGGGGACCGGCGGCAGGGAGACGTTCGGCTTAAGCTGAGGACCGGGGAGAACCTTCTCCACGGGAACGGCTCCCTGCAGCAACAAAGTAATAGTCTTAGCGTTAATAAAAGAGCTATTACTGATTTGATAGAGGCTGGATAAGCTCAGAGAACGAATCCGAGCCTTTATCACCTCCTCTACAACTCCAAATACCCGAAACGCAGGCCCCTCTCCGCTTGAGGACTGCCCGNGTCCTCACTTAAGACGTTTTATGAGCCAAGCTTAGCCAGTAAAACCTAAGGGACTTTAATAGAACCAAGGTTCGGCGAAAGCACGTAAAAACTCATAATTAACGCAGACTATGCCTATTCAATTAAGTAATGATTCCAAGGACGGAATAAGAGTGACCCATACACCATGTAAAACGACTGATCCAATCAAAATTGACGTAAATAAACTAAATATTACGCCTGGTACCGATGGTTGACAACCTGTAAGTGTCCCCGATCTTATACTTGTTAGTTTATTATGAAGTTAAGATGAACTACTTCGTTAAGTTAAAACTTATTAGTTTATTCCGAAGTTAGTTATATCAGTTCACTCTGGTAATTAAAACAACTAAAGCTGAAGGAAAAGGGAGGAAAATTTTATATTAAACAAAAAGAATGGCATATACAAAGTAATATCTAACTAATCTGCCCCTCCTCTTGGTCCTCTGCTTCGGGCTCCTGGGGTTCGGTCCGTTCTGCGATCCGCTTCAACTCTTCCTCTTGATCAGCCACCTTCTGGTTGAACGCTTTCTCCATCTCTTCAAAAAGATAGAAGAAAGGGTCCTCATCCAGCACAGTCTCTTCCAAAGTTGGAATGACCTGGAACTTGCCATCCTTCTCCAGTGGCTCGATCATCTTCCATCGCTCGTCCGAAGGGGAAAGCCCGAACGTCTGGATAACCTGCTCTCGCATGTTATCCAGATACTTCGCAGTGTAAACCCCATGTATGTTGTCCGCTAAAGAGAACAACAACGGGGACTGAGTGAACCCCAGAACCGCCTCCCGAACCGAACCTTCAGACGAAGTGCGGGCCCTCGTCAACTCCTCATCCAAGGCCGCTTATTCTTCTTGGGCCCGAAGGAGAAGCTCATTCAGCTTATTCCTCTTCTCCTGGGCCCGACCTTGGACTTGGTTAATTTCTTCGTCTTTGGCCCACAGCTTGGCCTCCAGGTCGTTTATTCGCCCCTGAGCTACTTCCCCCACCTTCTCTAGCTCAGTGACTTTATCTGCTAAGAGCGAGACCTCCGTCCCTGCTCTTAGCAGCTCATTGTCCAATCGGTCACGGTCCTCCCGTACCGTGACCAATTCCCATGTTTGATCTCAACTTGCATTTTCGCAAGGTTAAGTTGGTCTTGGACTTTCTGGGACACAACGCTATCACCTTGGTATTTCTCCATGGTGATAGTCATTGTAAAAGCTTTCATCAACATCTGCAAAAGACAATACATGGTTAAGAATAAAGCTTCGGGCCTCTAGGTTAACTAAAAGTTACCTTAGATGTGAGGTCAAGGAAGCTTTCCATGATATCTTCCCCAAATACGTCCGCTTGGACGTTATCTGGGTTCTGCTCCCCAAAAAGGCGGAAGTCCTTCACAAAGGCACTCCGCCAGGAGGACAACTTCCTCCCCTTGATGAACATGTTCAACAGGTCCAAAGCAACTCCCCAATCGGAGTTAGTCTTCGGGCCCTTCCCAGGTTCCTTCAAAACAATCCCCTTGTTGGGGACTGGAGCGCGGCCTACCTTCTTTAGCCTCTTCGGCTCCTGCGATGCTTCTGCTTCGGTCACCCTCTTCCCTTTTCCCAAGGGGACCGGCGGCAGGGAGACGTTCGGCTTAAGCTGAGGGCCGGGGAGAACCTTCTCCACGGGAACGGCTCCCTGCAGCAACAAAGTAATAGTCTTAGCGTTAATAAAAGAGCTATTACCGATTTTATAGAGTCTGGATAAGCTCAGGGAACGAATCCGAGCCTTTATCACCTCCTCTACAACTCCAAATACCCGAAAGGCAGGCCCCTCTCCGCTTGAGGACTGCCCGGTGCAGCGAAGGGTCAATGTGCCCGCGCTGGTTGTTTGGATCGGGGGATTCCCGGACCCCGAAGGGACCACCGTGCCTCCCGTTGCCGATTCACTTGCTTCGGCGCTGCCCGATGCTTCCCTTTGTCCCTCAGAAGGACGGAACGAAGTAGCTGCCATACGTTTAAAACCCTAAACCCTAAACTCGGCATCGTCTCAGTTGAATCTGCAAAACGAATACATAAGGATCAGGAAAGATTAAAACACAAGTAATATTTCATACCCGATCCTTCTGATGGATCTGAATCTGAACTAGAAGATAAAATCCCTTCGGGGCTGGGGCTCCGGTCCTACCCGCAACACCCATCTCTATTAGTCTTCTCTCCCGAAGCAGATCTATTCGCTTAAGGCGTGCTTCAGGAGGGGGGAACAACGCAAGAGTGTTTGCGGTGTCCGTGCGGGAGGGGTTGAACCTGCTTCGGTCCAATTGCCCTATGCGTGGGTGTGTTATGCGTGGCCATACTTTCAACAGATCCTCTTGCGGAACTGTCATCCACACATAACAAGCCTCCCACGCATGAAGAGACTCCTCTTTATCTACAATTGCGCATTCTTTGGTGCGCACCGCTATGTAGTACAACGTACGACACCCCAACAGACCTTTTCCCTTTCGGGACCCAACCAAGAACAGGTTAAAGAAGTGTTCTAAGGTTGGGGCCTGATTCTGTTGGTGACAATAAAAAATAAACACTATAATGTATACGTAACTGCCCGGGAATAACGCACAAAAGTGGGGCAGTGGATTTCTTTAAGCACGGCCGCTACAAAAGGATGTAGTGGAAAACGAAGCCCGCACTTTAAAGAGGCGTAGCTAACCGGAATAGCAGACGCCGGCACATTCATCTCCGCCGGAAGGAAACAGGGAATGTCTTCCCGTCCCTTCCAGATGGAGTAATGTGCCGGGATTGAAAACTTAGACCTAAATTCCTCAATATCTAACTCAGACATAGAAGGATAACGCGTTTTATGGGGAGCCATGAAGTATACCTTAACAAAAACGAGTTGGAAGAAGGGTTGAACGAGAGAGCGATTTTTGGCACACGAACTTGCTGGGATTTTTTCTTCGCGAAAATGACGATGAGGAGAAACAGTGCCCTAAATCCAGATTTAAATATTAATCTCCCAGCCAATGACTTGCCGCCACATAATACTGCCCCAGACTGTGACGGTACGGAGTGCACGCATCTCGCCTCTTGAACTACCGAACGTGAAGAGGCGCGGGTTGGGATATTAGTATTTAAAGAATAACGAAAATAAAATATGATTTAAATATACGTTGTTAGCCCTTAAGCAAGATCGATCCATACGCTAAGGCAAACTTCGGTCACCTGGACTATCACTACTTACAGGTACGGTACCTTGTTCTCATGAATGTGCAGACATCATGTGATCGGCCTTGTATCACCTCTGAGGAGACCGATCACATGAAGTTTGCAGATAACTTGCGTAGCATTTTTCTAAGACCTAAAATTAGAAAAAACTCTGTCAGCTTTTTGATCATATGGTTCAAACTTCTTCACGGTAGACTCATATCGTGCGCCCATCGCTCTATAGCCCTCGAGGCGCTCATAAAATTCAAGGTTCGAAGTGTGCGAGTTAATTTCGGTTTGTTCGATGAATTCGGAATCGGACGATGCGTTGGAAGACATTTATATTGCTAATCCTTATATTTTATTAGTTGTTTCTTAAAGTCTGATTACACTCGGGAACGCAAACGTCGTTGAAAATCGAAGTTCGAATCTGCATTTTTAGCCACAAGGCAGAAATTCGCGATAATTTTACAAGGTAGAGAAATTCGCGATAATTTTACAAAGCAGAGAAATTCGGCAATAATTTTACAAAGCGAGAGATTCGCGATAATTTTCCAACGTCTGAGATTTCTGCGATAAAATTACAAAGGCTGAAACTTCCGCGATAATTTTACACACGGTTTGATTTTCGCGACAATTTCAAAGGCTTAATTTTCGCGATAATTTACCACAATTTCCGCGATAATGCTGCTTTCTCAGATAATCCGCGAATGAAAATGAGATTCTAAGGCTTCCAACCTGGTATTTATATAGGAGTGGGCCTACGGGCCGGAATTCCGAGAAATTTTCGAATGTGTCCAAATTCAGCGTGCTTACTGTCAAAACGGTCGTATCGACGAGACGAGTAATCTGAGTTGCATGGTTTTTATCTTCGAAAATCCGGAAATGCATTAGGATCCGTGCACAATAGGAAGGTTAGTGGTTTACGACTCAGAAGCTGAATCTGCAAACCAGGGGACTATTGATATTACCCGGGGACATTTTAGTAATTCGCATACCCCGGGAACCTTTTAGCACGTTCCCCAAGGTATTTTAATTTTATTTCGTGTTGAAATGGCGTCGGGGGTATTTTCGTAATGTGGACACCCCCGGGTCCAGTCGGTGCGCCCACCGGTATTTTTGGTATTCTAATTTTATTTCGGGTTAAAATGGCGTCGGGGTATTTTCTTAATTTGGACACCCCGGGTCCAATCGGTGCGCCCACTGGTATTTTCGGTATTCTAATTTTATTTCGGGTTGAAATGGCGTCGGGAGTATTTTCGTAATTTGGACACCCCCGGGTCCAATCGATGCGTCCACTGGTATTTTCGGTATTCTAATTTTATTTCGGGTTGAAATGGCGTCGGGGATATTTTCGTAATTTGGACACCCTCTGGTCCAATCGGTGCGCCCACTGGTTTTTTCGGTATTCTAATTTTATTTCGGGTTGAAATGGCGTCGGGGGTATTTTGTAATTTGGACACCCCCCGAGTGCAATCAGTGCGCCCACTGGTATTTTCGGTATTCTAATATATTGTTATTGGCTTTGGGTACTTGGAGACCGCATGGGAAGTTTCCGGAAGAGGCGCGACTATATTCGGATAATTACGAGTCGTAGTGACTCCAAGGGTATTTTCGTAATTTTTCGTCCGAAAGATGCTACGACGCATGTTCATCGACAGGCTTATATCTTAAGAATTGACTTATGCGGAGTATGCTTTGCCTCTGTTCATAGGCCACGCGTCGATATAGAAGCGTCACGGATAATCGGAGACATTACGATTTATATCTGGAGTGAGATCGGGTTTTTNATCGATAGCTACCAAATTTTATTTTATTTTAAAAAAATTAATATTTAATTAGTTTTTTAGGATCGGAACCAGAAAAAACACGGAAATCGACCATAATACCCGATCTCGACTATTACGAAAAAAAGTACGGGTTCCAAGTAAAATTTGACGTACCGGATAATATACCGCCGATATACCATCCGGTATGAAAATATTGATAAGTACATGCAAACATAATAGTAAAAATACAATCTTTGAGAACAAAAATATGTTCTTTTGTATTCAAGCCAAAATCTAAGCAAGACTCTAAGTTAGAGAGTTTAAAATGTGAGATACTTGTTTATGTTTATCTATCTAGGAAACATGTCCTATACTTCACTACATCCTCAACATTTGATGGCAAAGAGTACCACATATGGACAAAAAATGCAAATATGCCTACAAACTCAAGAGATGTGGGAAGTTTTCCTAGAAAACCCCGAAACTGGAGCATAAACTTACACTTTATAAATCGAAAAAAAACATCAATTGATGTAGTTGAAGTCAACCGAACACGTAAGGAACTCAGAGCCTTACATGTGTTAACAAATGCAATTGTTGGAGACACATATATGATATAACCTCATTATAGAATGTAATATTGGGTGCAAAGTGAAAGTATGAAAATCAAGGTATTAACTATGAAAATATGATAAATAAATAAACACTAAAATTTAATGTGGTTTACCCAAAATAGGGCTAGTCAACAGTCCTACCAGAAAAACTTTAACTATCACCAATAGTAGATATACAAAGAGAATGTACCCTACATAAATATCTAGATTCGAAATTACCAGAAATAGACGGTAAAATAGTGTTACCCAACACTTCGACAACCCCTCAAGTATTTTGAGACTCTCCAAATATTTATAAAATATTCCTAAATATTACATTTTTCCGAAAACCTTCCGGAAACAAGATAAATGTTTCTTCTTTATCATTTTTCTCTCTACTTCATGTTGGATGTTTAAGAATATTTGGGATGATTGAAAGGAAGCAACAATACATGGAAAATTGTTTGAATGACACTATCAGACACTTTTAATTCAAAAAATAACGTTACTTTTTTACTGTTTTTGTCTATATCACTTAATCACTTTACTTCATCAATCTAATACTGATTGACAGTGTATGGGACCGACTTTTTGCCTTAGCTCGGTTTGTGTGTTATAATGTTATCTCTTTGACTTCTTTATTTCTCAACCAAAAACAAAGATCATTCTTTAAACTCATATGGGTTAACTCCAAATCTACAAAACAAACTCCCATATTAAAGTAGTGTTCAATGATCGAAAGATTAGGCAAATAGATTCATGAGTAAAGACTCACTATTATTTGTTGAATGAAGATTATGTCTTTTTTTTATTCCCAAAAAGGATGCTTATTTTTTTCAATCAGAATTCAAGAATCAAAACCATTTTCCATTTTTCTGAATTAAAAAACCAACAAATCTTCAAGTCAAAAAACGAATACGGCAAAGAAAAGAACTTTGTTATAAATTTTAGTATTTCTCAAACTTCCCACATAACCAAACATTTTTTTCTAAATTTTTCTTCTTTTATTTTACGCATATGTATTTAACAAGTAAAGTAGCTTTAAACAAATAGTGAAAAAGCTAAGATCCATGTCAATATAATTTAAATCATGAATTTTAAAATAAAAAAAATGATATCATATAATGTGATGCACTGTTATATTTACAATAAAAATATGTCAGGGTTGTTATTACGTTAATATTAAAAATAATGTTATTTAAAAAAATAATAAATCTAACATCGTTAAGTTTAACAAAAAAACTCTAACAATACCATCATTTTATAGGAGATAAAGCAGGAAGCACTTCCCGGAAAATGTTGGGGTTGACCAGCACTCCCAACCCTCCATCTTTGACAAATCTATTCTTACCTTCTTTTTTGGAGAATCGCACAAAATACCACTGATTCTGGACGTGCTATGATTTATACTATCAATCAAGTTTGCCTAACGCGAATTTGAAGTGTTCGACTATTCTCTTTAGCCCATCGTTACTCGCGATTTACACTAAAGAATACTAATTAAACGTATAAAAATTCAATTTAAGGCGCTCGATATAACGTAAATCGACCGCGTTAGGGTGGTCGATTTAGCCTATTACGAATTGTTTAATATTTAAACACCCGCAACTTCCTTCTTCCTATCGCGATTTTGCCCTAATTTTTACAGCCTCTTCCTCTCCAGCTCCAGTTGATGCTATGTTGTCGCTGCGTTCCTCCGCTATTGTCGCACCACATGCCCATGTCTAGATGTTGGTAATTTTTTGTAAAGTTTTAGAACATTAGTTGTAACCATTTTATTAGTTATTACGATTTGATTAGTTACGATATTAGTTGTGACGATTTGATTAGTTACTATATTAGTTGTAATCATTTTTTTACTTAAGATTTGATTAATTACGATATTAGTTGATACGATTTGATTAGTTATGTTTTATCATATGTGTGTTTTTGTTTTGATATCCTAAATAAGTTGAGGACTTTTTCTTATTTCTTTTTTTAATCATCATTTTCTAACATTCTTTCTCTAACATTTTTTTCATCATCGTTCTAACATTCTTTTAATCGTCAAATGTATAGAATACTCTAATGTTTAATGGTATATTATAAATGTATATTATTTTTTATGTGTCCAAATTATGTTACTTAACATTTCATTTATCATTTAGGTCATACACTTAGATGTTGTATTTTTATCAATTTTATAGAATTTTTTAATAATGAATCGAACATAACAACCCGTCTATCCGAGTGTATTGATCCTTTAAGTCATCACATTTTATGTTGTGATAAAACTGTCCATCACATGATATTTAAAGATTAGGATGTAGTCATAAGAGATTTGTATATTATACGTAATGTCACTGAAGTTCTGGATCGGTGGGGATTTTACGGTGTATTTAAGACATCTATGCTACAATTATACCAACACTTATTGAGTGTGTTGATTGAACAATGGCGGCCATAAACGCATATTTTTTTTCTACCTTATAGTGAAGTAAGTTTCATACTTGTTTTTTATACCGTTGACAATTAATAAATCATTAATACTACTCTTGCTATTTTGAAGGTGACTGTTAGTCTACAAGATGTATCTGTCATTTGAGGATGTCCATTGATGGTACTCCCATTGTAAGGCATAGATAGGTCAGAACGGATTATCAATGGTTGCGGTTCATGAGGCTTTGATTTGGTTGGACATCTTCATCGAGAGACATAAAGGGGAAATGCATTGTTTTATGTTCGTTGGGGAAATATGTCGTTCAAGCTGCTAATACAGTGAACATGGATTCTACCGACGATAAAGTGTTGAGATAAGAAAGTTTATAATGTTATATTTACCGATATGATTAATTGTTTTTTAATAATAATTTATTTGACACAGTTGTGTTCGTCCGATTACCGCATTACTAGTATGCGGTGTGTTGTTCCCAGATACGCACGCCGATCAAGGAATGCTATTAGACCTCTTAGCGGATAAAGATGAGATCTCCTAATTAAATTGGGGATCAGATGTATTGGTATGATTATACTGATGTCTATGTGAAGGTGCAATGAGACGCCGATCGCTTGGAGGCTCATGCGTCTACTTATGGTATATAAATTCATTTATTTTTTAACTTACTTCTTATATGCCGGTGTAGATTACATTTTTTCACTGAATATAACTTATTTGTTTTGTTCTAGATTTGAGCTTATAGTATAATATCTAACATATGCCCTGATGAAGGACATAGATTCGATAAAGACGTGTGGGATGATGTTTGGCTATAAGTACTAAATATCCTTTAGTTGTATCAGTTTATATAGCAAACATCATAGGGTAATTACCGTATTT
>RWGZ01001000.1:351644-385841 GCA_009725065.1 Utricularia reniformis | reverse complement strand
GTTCACACATTGTTTTTGTATCGAAAAAAAGGGTATTTTGAACGAGTTCATTGATGCAGTTTGGTTGGGTCACTGAACAAAATCCCTCTTTCTATTGCTGGGATTCTACTCTTTAGTGTTTCCACAAGCCTCGAAAATCTTTTAAGTATTTTATTTGGTAAGTAGTTTCATAACTGATTAATCATCTATTTTTCTGCTAACTTGTCTTCTTCTCCAGGTTTGTTAGCTGGAGTCTTGTTTGCTAGAGCAAAAATGAGACATCGATAGGTTTTCAAGATAACTGTGTTTTTTGTCCCCAAAATTTGTATAATTTGATTCATAAACGTTAATTTGATATCTTTAATCTCCACTTTGATAGCTTTAACAAAAATTGCACATAAGGTTTCCAAAATTTAACAAATTTTTTCCTTATGTAGTAAAAATAATCCTCAAATTTTGAAGATCAATTTTGCTATAAATATTAAACTTTGAAGACTATATTTGTCAAAGTATATATTTAAGGACTAGTGTTAAAAACTTGTCAAAATTAAAAAAAAATTGAAAAATAAATTTGTTAAATGATATAAGATTTGGGGAATTAAATGTTATGTCTTATATTTGAGTTAGATCACCGAAGATAAAGCACACTTTATAAGTGTAGTATTATCACAAGAAACAGATTTATGTAATCCAATTATTCTAACAACAATGCATTTGTCGCTTCTGCTCAAAGAATCCGACAAGAACACCCCTTTTTCTGACCTCCACTTCCATCTTCGCTTTTACTCGTCTTGTTGCTCAAGCTTCTCATTCCCTCTCTCTTTCTGCACATGTAACAGATAACACAAGTATTTGAAGCTTAAATGAAGAAGAGAAAGGGAAATGAGATCTCACTTTGCCATCATAACTTTGACAAACTCCTCATAACTGATACCTCCATCGCCATCTTTATCTGCATCACGAATCATCTCCTCAATCTGTTCATCAGAAAGTTTCTCCCCAAGATTGTTCATAACATTACGAAGTTCAGCAGCAGAAATGAATCCATTCTCATCTTTATCAAAAACACGAAAAGCTTCCTTTAACTCTTCCTTTAACTCTTTCTCTTCGTCTTTCATCTTTCTAGCCATCAAGTTAAGGAACTCTGAGAAGTCAATTGTTCCACTTTCATCAGCATCGACTTCATTGATCATTTCTTTGAGTTCAGCTTCACTGGGATTTTGACCCAAAGAGTGCATCACGTTACCTAGCTCCTTCGTCGTGATGGATCCTAAGCACAATTGAATCTGATTAGATTGAGAAAAGTTGAAACAGAAGTAAGGGGTTACCGTTTCCATCCTTGTCGAAGAGGGAAAATGCTTCCTTGAATTCAGAGATCTGATCGGCGCTAAGATGATTCGCCATTTTCTCTGTAGCTTAGCCCTAGGGAATGATTAACTTGGAAGATTTGTCACCGTTGTATATATATATATATATGCGGGAATGGGACCAGCACCACACCACTTTTTCGTCTCCATGCAATTAAGTGTGCATTAAAATAATTAACATTTCATTAGGACGTGTCACCCTTTGTTTGGTTCCCTCATTTTAAATCATGATTTTTAATAACCACCCAACAAAAGTAAAATTGTAGTACATTTTTAGTAAAAAAATCACGATTTTATACTGGTAAAATCAATTGTAATATAATGGCAAATTTAAGAAATTGTTAATTTACTTTTACTTGTAATAATTATAATATGATTATATTTATTATTTTTTTATATATATAATGATATATTAATATTTTTACATAAATCACATCATGATAACATTATTTTACCAAATATATTTATAAATTTACGATCATTATATTTCACTACATCTCAGTACACATCACAATGAAAAATTGAATCAAACAAACTCATTATCTACCAAACCAATTACCAATTTGACACTCGATATTACTTTCCAAATATTAGATATTATGATATTTAATTTGATATTATTATTAAATCTATCATATATGATAAATATATTAGGTGAAAAATTATAGGTGTTGGGAAGAATTGCTCCTCAAGAGATAAAAGAAGAATTCCCTTTATACATGGCCGCATCGAATTAATACGATAAGAACTAAACGTAAATGAAGAAAAGTAGANTGATAAAACTATTGAAAAATAAGATAGCAAAACTCAAATTAGCTTAAACTTGAAATAAACTATTAAGGGTCAACTTGATGTTGCATAAAAGTCATGGTCGGATGCTCAGTGCGACCAAGTCAAGAAAATCCTGACGAACGCATCATGAGGAGTGTGACCTGGTCAACCGAGTACGCTAGGTTGACATGCCAAGCCCAGTCAAGGTTGGCTTGTCGAGCGTTGTAATGCCGATGTCGAGCAATGAGTGTGGACAAGCCAAGGTGGAGCAAATCCAAGCGAGTTTGGAGGCAAAAACATGCGACATTACACACAAATCCACAATAATGGGGGCAAATGAGCAATGCCACCCGAGTATAGACCCAAAAACACGCGAGTTCAAGCCTTGGGAGCAAGTTCACACGAGTTTACATGCAAATACAAGTGAATTGGACCTTGGGAGCAAGTTCACGTGACTTTGGAAGCAAAAAATCGATGTTGAAGCCTTGGGAGCAAGTTCACGCCACTTTGGAAGCAAAAAGTCGCGAGTTAGAGCCTTGGGAGCAAGTTCACGCGACTTTGGAAGCAAAAAGTCGCGAGTTAGAGCCTTTGGAGCAAGTTCACGCGACTTTACATGCAAAAACACACGAATTGGGGGCCTTGGGTGGTATTCCAAAAGTTCAAATCCTTAAAAATGACTTGAGACCTCATATTTATATCCAAATGGCCATATTTTCACTTATTAGGCCTTTTACTTCATTTCCTAGGGAACGGCCTTGCAAAGATACACAAAAAACTCAAATTCACATAATACTTCATAAAGCCTACCGGAAGTTTCGTTCAGTTATCGTCTCGAAAATCAAGCTAGACAATATCATACCTATTTCGAGCGATGCCAAGCATCGAGCACCCCTGATCAACCCCCGACAAGGAAGATGTAAAGGTGGCAACACTTAGGTGGTTTTTTCAGTATAGACCTCAGATACAACATGGACGGAGCATGTGTTGAAGGAGTTTATGTTGTGTTTAGCCTTGAGAAATTCTATATCGCAAAATAGTTCTGTTAATGCGTAACTTATGACAGCGGGTCTGGATCGGTTTAGTAGTTATGAGAAGGAAATCAACACATTGAATCCGATCGGCTCCTTGGTGACAGCCTTACGAAGGAATTGGTCGATCGCCACAACCGATCGTTATCAGCGAAGTAGTGATCGGCGTCCGATTGGTGCGATCGGTAAATAGGCATATGATCGACATCGGTGGAATGAAATGTCAATAACAGCTGCTCCATTTATTCCAGGCGGCGCGGCACGACTTTTGCGTGGCCGGAAGTCATACAAATCAGCTCGAGAACGGCTGATGTGATTAACGGAGATTGTGATTAGATCTTTGTAATATTAAAATATGTCAACACCTCTATAAAAGGGAAACATAAGATACTGGGGAGGACAAGTTCGGCGGAGGCCTTCTACTTTCATATTCTTAGTGAATTCTGTCTGGGTTTGGTGCCCCGTGAGTTTTCCTCCCAGTTTTCGGGTTTCCCACGTATAATTTCTTGTTTCTTTCATTACGGCGATCGAATATCAACGGTAAACCTCACTTAAATCATAAACATCATATAATAGATTTCTACTCTTAACAAGTTCCTAGCTTTCATTACAATACAATAGTTACAACACTTGATATATATACATGGCAAAAAAGAGTTCTAGAATTAGCTAAATTTACATGGCAAAAGAGAGTTTTAGATATAGTTTGTTGATCTATTACTTTTAAGAAACTCTTTTTCATTCAAATGTTAGTCTCCTTCAAATATAATATCTTCATATTCTGCAGGTTATAACATAAAAGCAAGTGATGCATCAATATTTTGCAACACTCCTTCTTGATGTTGTATTGCTTGATTTTCTGTTTCTACTATATTTATCGTCACACATATAAATCACAACTAATTGAATCGTTTAGGGGATAAAAGTTTTGTCAAGATATCTGCAATTTGATCATACATTGTAACATGATGTAATTGTATGACTCCTCTTTGATGTATTCTCGTATGGCATGATATCTGATTCTAATATGTTTTGTTCGTCCGAAACTTGTAGGAATGAAGTTGTTCCCTTTATATATTTGATTATATTCTTTGTTGTTGTCAACTGTATCTCATATGGTTATGCTTAAATCTAGAAAGATAATTTACCACGAACATAATGTCAGGTCTTGTAGCTGCAAGTGACAACAAGCTTTCAATTATACTTATGAGTGTTTTGATGTCCGCTAGATTGAAACATTTTCATGCAAAGATCTTGTATCAAGATCATAGGGTTCGGACTTGGCTTGCTATCCATTAAACCAATTTTTTTTACTAAATCATGAGCATACCTTGCTTTGAGATTGAAATATACTCAACTTCTTGCTTAATTTGTAATAATGACAATTTACAATTATTATTCAAAAGCACTTGTCTCTAAAGTGAGAAGTCGAGCTACACATTTAAAAAATCATGCTGAAAAGTGAAAAAACGACGACAACCATTAGATAATCGACAAGCAATCTTGAAGGTGAATTAAAGGAAGATAGATGGTACATTATTGTTACCTTATTCCTTGTTTGATCAAGAAATAAGTAGGAAATAGCTAATGAAAATGATTATTTTACATGAATATCCTCTTTCAATGGTGGATCATGAAGGTTTCAAAACTTTTGATACTATGTTACAGCCTTTATTTAGGATTCCTTCTTGTAATACAATTCACAGTGACATACTCAAATTTTATAATGAGAAAAATATGACAGTTATAAATGAATTGGAAGCAAATGCATGTAAAATATATCTAACCATAGATATGTGAACATCTGATCATCAAACAAAAGGATCTATAGCAGTGACATATCACATTATTGATGATAGTTGGATTATGCATAAAAAGATTTTGATGTATCTTAGTTTAACATTTTATATTTATGTAAATGATTCAATAGTACTCATGTCTTTACCCTATTTTAATTTAATGCGTCTTATAGATTTTGTTACGTGTCAGTTCCGCATGATAATGAAGTCATTTGTTAGTGTTTAATTAATTGTTTGATGGATTGGAATATTATAGAAGAATATGCATAATTACTCTTGATAATTGTTATGTGAATACTACAGTTATGGAATTGATCATTGATCATCTTGGTAGTAATTTTTTGATGTTGAATGGTAGTTATGTACGTATACAGTGTGCTGCTCATATTCTTAATTTGATTGTACAAGATGATTTATCATAATTGAGATTCAGATTGAAAAAATTCGTGAAAGTATTGTATATTGGATTGCAACTCAAAAAAAGGACAAGTTTGAAGAAACATACATCTCATCAACTTAAAGTATTGACATCTAGAAAATTATCTTTAGATGTCTAGATGGAACTCGACATATATTAGACTTGAAAGTAGTATAACTTATAAGGATGTTTTCTATAGATTGGAGTAAAGAGAACAAAAGTACAAAGTTAGTTTGTTAAAAAATGATTGATTAAATGCATACAACCTTTTTGAAAACTTGAAAGTTTTTTATAAGACTACAAAATTGTTTTCATGTATTTTATATACATTATGCTATCTTTCTTTGTATTTAATATGTTGAATTGTGATTATCGATTCCAAGTTCAAATTATCTTGTGACAAATTTGTATTTTCCTCAATTATTTGAAATTTGGTTGGCTTTGGATTCATGACTTCATGATGATTATAAGTTGGCAATAGACATGACATCTAAGATAAGAGATAAGTTTATGAAATATTGGAGCACAATACATGGTATTATGAGTGTTGCTTGTTTGTTCGATCCTATGCATAAGACATATCTCTTGGAGTTTTATTATGACAAGTTTTATGGAGAAAAAAGTGATATTTATGTTACTGAAATTGTAAACATTTGTCAAGTTTGTTTTTGGAGAATAAACTTTGAAAAGAAAATACTATGAAATGTGTTTCATTTAGTGTTGGATCTAGTGGTGGACAGATGCAATCTTATGTTATTTTGTGGAGTCTAAGAGAATTAATAGAACATATTTCAAAAATAAGTTTTATATTATTTGGATGATGATGTAATGTCATTCTCTTCAAATTCCAGTATTGTTGAATGGTGGAAATATAATTGAATGAAATATCCAACCTTGTAAGTTATTGCAAAAGATATATTTGTCATTCCACTTAAATGTTTCGGAATACACTTTTAGTACAGATTGTTGAATTAGAAGTAATCGTGAAAAGTTGCATCCTACCATTATTAAAGCTTTGATTTGCTTGCAAAATTAGATATATGTTGAAAACGGTAATCATGATTTTTCTACATTTTTCATTGAATTTTTTACATATATATTTATATACACGTGTTTGATAATATTACAATTCGATGGATGTGTTTTTTCCTCACTAGTGATTCCTTTTCAAGATGGTGAAGAAAATGAGGAAATGAAGGATGACAGAGATTAAGAAAAACGTTTTTAGTTGTATTGATTGTTTAATGTCATTAGAAGATTTTTAACTATTTTGTAACATAATATGATATTGATAAAATATATAAATTGAAGTAACCTTCTTATTTTGGTATTTAAAAATAATTAAAATTGTTTTCATTATGTTGTGAAATTCTTTTACTTGGGTTGGATTACCCGCCATGAGACGAATACCCGTAAGGGTGGGACATGTATTTACATATGAAAATTCAATGTGGATTTGAGGCGAATGTAAATTTGAAGTTACTATTGATGGAGCGGGCATAGATTTGATCAAACTCAGTTGCCTGGAGTCTTCTATGACTCTTACTTGGTCTTCAAATTAAGTCTCTACCTTGATTTATTCTCCAAGCAATCTTAATTGATTTACTATCTTGAAGAGAGTTGTAGAGAATTCATCTTAATTGATTTCAAATTGTCGCCAATAGCTATTAACTTCTGCTTGTTTTGATTGTATGTACCTGCATATTCTAACTTCAGTAAATCTCATACTTCCTTGTTTGTTTTACAATTGATGGTCGTGTAAAACCAACTATTGAATACGATTTAGCTTTGTAGTGTATTGCAGAGTATCTCCATGTTTCTGTTTAGTTTCTCATGTTGCATTCTTATGTGGAGGTTTGATTGTGATGTCTTCATTTACATATTCCCACAAGGCAAGTGCTTTAAGGTAATCTTAAAGTTTGTTTGTCCAAACATGGTAGTTTGATCATGTGAAGATCGATGGAGGCTGTAAAAGTGTAGAAGCCATTGAAAAGGGATTCTTGCNAGAATAATCAATGTATGCGGAGCATATAATGAAGTATGTGATAAAAATAGTTTCCAAATTACACTTTCGGATGCTCCAAAGCAAAAAAAATCTTCTGAATTTACCCGGTAACTATTAATTCACAGAAGTCAATGCTTCATCCTTTTCTATTTAACTTATCAACAAAGGGCATGTTCCCAAAACCATAAATTTAAAGCAACTCTCAGCTCATATATGTATTTTGCCTTTTTAAAAAATATACCTGATAATCAGTCAGAGCTCCATATGATGCATTTTGAGAATCTCCCCATCGACCTTGAGGATATTGATCCCAACCCAAAGTCCGAGAGATGTAGCTTTTAGGACGATTAGCCCTAAGAATATTCAGCAAATAGACAAGCTTTCTAATAACCAGAATTTCAGAATAGGAAAAAATGGTCTAGACTTGAGAATAGCTATTTTACCAAAAAATCGGACGAACATCTTCCTTCACGCGAAAAACACTTGTTGGACGTCTCCATGGCAAGGACCTGGAAATCTTGGACTCTTCAATCAGCCCAAGATTCTGCAGAAGAAAGCGCATATACGCTCATCATTTCATTTCAGACATAAAAGCTAGGATATGGGGAACTTCAATATGGCCAACCATCAGTATGGCAAGTGCAGACTTTTCCATGTTCAGTGTGTATAGATGTAATGTTCTAATTCCATTAGCCAGTATCTTTTTGCACATTTCAGTTCCCAAGTGAATTCCATATGCTTTAACAGCCTCTTCATTGTCCTTGATAGGATCCAAGGCTGCTGTGATCTCAGGCGGAATCTACAATAAGATGTCAAGTATTACTTGGAATATCGCTCAATACAAATGAAATAGAATGTGCAGTTTATTATTCAATGAAGAGGGAGCACCTTGGTTTTGCAAAAGCCAGTCATACGAATGAAGCCCTTGTAGTTATTAATCGGCATAATACCAGGCACAATGGGACATGTGATTCCAATTTGACGACAGTCATCGACAAACTTGAGGAAGATATCAGTGTCATAGAAGAGTTGAGTTACGATGACCTCAGCTCCAGCATCCACCTGGAAGGGAGACAAACAGCAGGTTCCACAGGAGGTAAACGTTAGAATTACATAAATCACGTATTATAGCAGCATTTGTATCTCTTAATATATGACCTTTTTCTTGAGATAAGCAAGCTCACTGTGATAAACCTCCAAAGCGGCGACTCCATCCTGAATAACATCAGGATGACCCTCTGAATCAAAGAAACACAAATAAAAGGATGATTAAAGTCAGATAGTCAACAATCAGGGAATAAATTAAGTGATTGATCAATACAGATAGGCAGTTCATCTCAATTAAAATATGAATAAATGATAAAGGTGTCAAAAAAAATAACCATCAACATTTGTGCAACCAAGTCAACAAAAGCAATTGATTGAAACCTGGATAGCCGGCAACAGTGATCCCAAAGTATTCCCCATATTTTGATCGAATATGCTCGACCTAAACAAAATAAAAAAACTCCAACTTGATTTACATAATTATCTTCACAGTCAGTTTCGCACCCCCACACACAATTTTATCATTAGCAGCACATAGTAAAATTACGACTTACAAGATCAAGCGCACAAGCAAAGCCTCCTTCAACCTTGACGAACTTATCTTGTCCATGTGGCGGATCACCACGAAGAGCAAGGACATTCTGAATGCCATTCCCCTTAATAGTCTGCAGAGCATGGTCGATCTTCTCGACAGGCATGTTGGTACATGTAAGATGCATCATTGTCTCCACGCATACCATATTCTGCATCCGGTTCGAGATCTCCAGCGTTAGATCAGCCGTAGATCCGCCCGCTCCCCATGTTATATCACAGAATGAAGGATTGTACACCACCATCCTATCCATTCTCTCGAACAGGTTATCGACGCCATCCTCAGTTTTTGGAGGGAAGAACTCGAAGGAAAACACCACACGGCTGTCGTTCCCCGACATGGCTTCGCGGATCTTATCTATAACCTTCATTCTTTGATTCAAATCTAACAGATTGAACAAACAACAAAAGGAAATAAAGCGCTCAGAATGTGGAACGCTCAAAATCCAACTAAATCTCCACTATAAAAACAGCTTCTTCGGAACTGCAGAGGGCACGGGACTTTGTGGATTCAGATCCTCTGCTCTTATGCGAGAAATGAAGATAGTTGGTGGCGGTAGGTAAAGGACCTGGTTTGGGGTAAAATCGTAAAAGCAACACCGGCCAACCAAATTACAAATGAAACCTCGTTTTACTTACCAAATTCTTTTAGACAATTAAGAAATCACATGCACAGTTGCACACTAAAGTTTAAAATTAAGAAATCACATGCAAATAGGGGTAAAATCGTAAAGAGCAACACCAACCAACCAAATGACATGTTTAACCTCGCTTTACTTACCAAATATTTAGCCAATATTATGAAAAACACATTTACGTATTAATATTTTAAATACCATACACTAAAAGTTAAAAATTACATATTCAATCTTTAAAATTTTAAATTCGATCAAGAATGATCATAAAGTTAAATAATAAAGTTTTTATCTATTTTTATGTGAGCGATTTAATAAATTACGTCTTATTTTGAATTATTCAAAATTTGAATATCTAATCATTACAATTTTTATTTTAAATGATCAAATACAAATTAATAATGTATTTAAAATTTAACAAACATTATAACCAAACAATTTTGAATATTCAAAAATCAAATGTATAAATATAAAACCATAGAAGTCATACCGGTGGTATACCGCCCGATATACCGGTTATACCAGTAAATATCTGTCATGACCGATACACCAATATTCCGATATATCACCGGTATACCACTGATATATAAGAAAAATCACTCGTATCGGTCATGACCGGTACGAACGATATGAACCGGTATGACTTCCTTGTATAAAACTCAAATATATGATTTTATGACTGATGATTAATAACAGAACAAGCATGTCTTTTATGGATCGAAATCAACAAATCGGCAACAACTTAGGCATACAAGTAAACAAGTTTTAAAACACAGCANCCAATGTAAACAATTGTAAAAGTGATGGCGAACTTATTGAACATACATATCCTCAGATATGTTGTTTTTTTCTAGTTTTATTAAATGACAACCTTCAACTTCATATGCATGTGTTTTACAGGTTTTTTGGACTCCTTGTGTAGTACATACATTGAATCTTGCCTTAAAGGGTATTTGTTTGCCGAAAGCCACAGAATCAAACTCTATTGGATTTCAACAACTACATTGGATCAGCGAAATAGATGCAGTGGTGATACAAATAAAAAATTTCATCATGAATCATCAAAATAGGCTAGCTTTATTTAACAATTTATCTGATTTAAATTTTTTTAGTATTGTTGAAACTAGATTTGCTTCCACCATTGTTACACTTCGACGTTTCAAATCTTGAAGCATTCATTGCAAAGTTCGGTAATTAGTGAAGAATAGTTTTCCTATCGTGGTGATGATCACAAGAATGCTATGGTAATCAAAGCAAAATATTAGATGATTTCTTGTGAGTTGCTATTGATTATATTATTGAAGTTACCGATCCAATTTATGAGATGATTAGGGTATGTGATATAGATAAACCTTCTCTTCATTTGATTTATAGCATGTGAGATTCTATGATGAATAGGGTGAAAGCATATATTTTCAAACATGAGCATGAGATGATAGGAACAAATGATGAATCACAATTTTGGAATGTTATTAGTGATATTTTGAACTTCAAAATAACCAAAGGTATTACTAATTTACATGATGTTGTTCATTCTCTAAATCCAAAGTAATTTAGTATTGTACATACATTTTTAATTGGAACTTACTTAATGAAGTGTTGGTTTATTTTAGGTGCACAACTAAAGAATGGAAAGAAGAACATCCAACTTTACAAAGACATGATTTTGATCCTCTCATTGCAACGAAAAGACAAGAGTTCATAGAGCGTTATTTTTCGGATGATGACACCAAAACACAGGTAAAATAAGAGTTTTGTAAATTCCTGGGATGTTATGAGGAATTTGGTGATCGAGTATCGATGACAGATAGATCTAGATTAACTCTGATAGAGTGGTGGTATGCTCATGGAATTACTACTTCTAATATTTTGAGTTTAGCTTTGAGATTACTTGGTCATGTATCTTCATCATCTTCGTGTAAGAGAAACTGGAGCACATACAATTTCATCCATTCAGCTAGACGGAACAAGTTAACTTCAAGTCGTTCCGAGAACCTTGTTTACATACACAACAATCTTCGCATTCTTTCGATAAAGACACCAAAATACATAGATGATGAATCTAAAATGTGGGATGTTGCAGGTGATGGTTTCGAGACTTTAAGTGTTGTTGGTATTTTGGAAATTGCAAATTTATCACTTGACAAGCCGGACTTTTAAAAAAGTGATATTTGGTGATTATAAATGATCTATGATGTAATCTGTTATGGTCCCTTTTTAGGAGGTACCAACAGTCGTCCGGTTTGTTTAACAAACGAACTCGGTTCTGATTTGTTTTAGATGTGGAAGACGATTAAAAGCTGGAAATAAGTAAATGCACAGCGATGTATAGTGGAAACCCCAGGAATTGGGGTGAAAACCACTTGACTAAGAGCAGATTATGCTCTTAGCCTGTTCACTAATCGAATAATTCATAATCAATACAGCAGAGGCTAAAGAAAATGACAAGGAAAAGAAAGCGGTAAGAATTCCGGCAGGGTAACGGCCTGTTCTTCCGCGTCCAAAGGGTCCTGCTATTTCCGTCGTCTTGCCCTGTATTTATAGAGTTCATAGCGTGTGTAAATCACGCTCCGTAACCGCCTCTGACAGGTTTGTTAGAGGTTGTTATCGCAGGATGTAAAACGAGGTTGGGACAGAGGCGTGGTCTGCGTGATCGTGACGAAGCGTGGTAAACGTGGGAAGGCCCGAAGCGTGGAAAACGTGAGTTATGACCGCTCTGTAACCGTTCGGACCGAACCCAGGTGCCAGCTGGCAGAAAACGCTTTATTTCGTTAAGGTTATCTTCGGTCCTCTCGTTGAACATCGGGCCGCTCTTTCTTAANTCCCGATGTGGCTTTCGCTTCCCAATTGCTTAGTCAATTCGTCCAAGCACCTTGCAAAGTGCACTGGGACGCTCTTAAACAAGTCATCCGATATCTCAAAGGCACCAGCGACCTTGGTTTATTTTATCCCGTAGGACCATCACTTGACATTTTTGGTTACTGCGATTCGGATTGGGGGACTTGCAATATCACTCGCAGATCGCTTACTGGTTATGCTATATTTCTTGGGAAATCTTTAATCTCTTGGAAAACAAAGAAACAGGGGACAGTGGCTCGTTCATCCACCGAAGCCGAATATAGGAGTATGGCATCCACCGTATGTGAAATTCGATGGATTCAATATATGTTAGGCAATCTGGCTATTAAGGTCATGTTCCCTACACCTCTATATTGCGATAATTCATCAGCAATTAACATTACACAAAATCATGTTTTTCATGAACGTACAAAACATATTGAAATTGATTGTCACGTAGTTCGTGATTATTACAAGGCTGGACACATTCTTCCTCAGTTTTTGCCTTCCAAGTTACAATTGGCAGATTTCTTCACCAAGGCTTTGCCCTCCACAGTCTTTCCTGATTTTGCTGCCAAGCTGGGCATGTTGGATCGATCTCACATTCCCGCTTGAGGGGGGCGTATTGACAGTAGTTACAACAACTCTGTCTAACCACTACATCAACTACCCTCCCTGTAATTAGAGGATAACCTGGAACCACTCATCTTGACCAATTATGAAAATGTACTTAGACCGTAGATGAACTCCATGTATTTAAAGACAAAAACATCTTGAATGCAACTAAGATTTCAGTTCATTTCGTTTGCTTGATTTCTCTATCTCATTCCCACTCTTCACAATTTATGAGATTATACAATATGGTAAAAGCTCTATTTGAAAATGGGCAATCATATTTTCGATAAATTTGGTTCACCTAATTTCAAAGCTCAAGCTCTATTTCCTCGGGCTTTGCTTTTTCTATCGTAGCAAATATATTTTGGAAGAAAACAATACAAAGTTATAAACTAAATGCATGTACCTAGGAGTGTTCACTATTTGGTATTTACCGATTACCGAATTATTTTTATTACCAAATTTTGAAAATCGGTTCGGTATTTGGTTTTAATTTTTTCACGATTTCAGTATTCGATTCAGTAATTTACCGAATACTAAATATAAATTAATTTGACACGATTCAGTATTCGATTCAGTTTATTAATTAATTTTTTCTAAATATAAAATATTTAATTCTTAGTGAAAATTGAAATTCTTAATATCCTAAAATGAGAAGGGAGGTCTCAGCAAATTGAGAATTAAACCAAATTTTCTTCATAAACAGAATCGACCTCGGTTTATGTCTTCATTCATCAATGGTCGGGGTAAATTTTTTGACCCTTTTCGATTCACTTTATTTAGCTAATTCGCTATTTGTTACATGTTGTTTTGAAAACCAAATTTTTATGTGAAATTATGTCCGTTATTGTTTAATAGATAGATTTCTTACCCAAATATGATTAATTAAATACGTTTTAAATTTTAAGTTACAACATATTTTTACTCTCTAGAATTTCATATTCTAATCGGTAATTTCGGTAAATACCGAATCGTACCGAAATAATTCGGTTTTTTACCGAACCGAACCATCAAAATTCGGTTCGGTATTCGGTAGTGAATTTATTGAGTTAATCGGTATTCGGTTTTTCAATTTCGGTTCAGTAAATACAGAACGAACACCCCTACATGTACCAGTCATTTTAGCCTCATTTGGTTGCCTGAGCAATCATGTTGGATATTGAGCTGGCTTGCTCCTTCGCTGCCTCGACCAGAGAATCCTGACGACAAAAAACTCAATGCTGCTCTCACTGGTAAGTGGTAATCCCTAAGAAATAATTGCAACGAGGTACCTGTGCCGCTACTAGACGTGCCACAGTCTTCTTACTCGACTCTTGAAGTTCACCCGCTATTAGAATTTCATCCAGTATATAATATGCCTATACCATTCCAGTTTACAGATCAATGAAATACACAGTGGATATGTACATATATCAGTCACAGGCATACCTTGTGGAAATTAAAGATCAAATCCAGTTCACACACCTTCATAACCGAAACAACAACGGAGACAATTATGATAACAACTAATAGCAAAAATGGGAGGAAGACATATAAGGTTCTCAAAATTTGTATGATTTGATAAATTCGATCTAAAAAATTTCCTAATTTTGATAAATCTAGTCCTCAAAGTTTTATGAAAGCAAAACTAGTTCCTATGATTAGAATTTTTGGCAAAACTGGTGTTCATATTTTGTAAATTTTGACAAAACTAGTCTTCAAAGTTTAATGTGTAATATGTCCTCAAAGTTTGGGGACTACTTTTGCCACATTGGGACCGAATTTGCCAATTTTGGGAAACCTTGGGAATTGTTTTTACCAAAATTATCAAAGTACGGAGACTACCGTGTAAGACCCTTCCGGGGTGTGAGGCACCTTAGGTAAATCTCAACATCGGCTATAGACCGGGAACAATTAGAGATTAAGTATAGTGATTCATCTACCATTGCACGAGGTTTTTTCATTGCAAAGTGACAAGGATCCTAGTAGAATTAGAAAGTTAAATGTGCTCACTCTGGGGTAGAACTAGGATGGGTAATCCACTGGAAAATATGACTAGGGAAAAAGTAAAACCGAGAAGACTAAGTGAGAATCATTAGAACTAGCCTAGTTCAAAGCGGACAATATCGTGCAAGTGAGAGGCGGATATACATGGATGCAAAATTAATGTTTAAGTATCAAATTTACCAAAATCACGAAACTTTGGAGACAAAACATGTCATTTTCTCGAAAAAAATATTTGCAATTGTTCAAGTTCGAGATCTTACACTTCCAAAGTAGCGGTCTAGTATCTCAACGTAGTGATGGATGATTTCAAGGACTTCCAACTCGTTGTCATCCTGGTCAATACACATGCAGAAATATAGGCTAGCATACCTGCAGGAAAGTCAAAATATGCACAAATGAAGAAAAACTTGAAAATTAATTGCCATAGCTCAATAGAGATGACCTTTTGTACACAACTTTGTATCCCCTCCATTCCACGAAATTACATAACTTGGGGCCTCTAGTGAGTATTAGACCACTTAGCTCTCGAATGACCTTCAGAAGTTGGGTAGTTTTCAAGCACATAAATTACCCATTTTATAACACCTCCCCATACATGAAATGGGAACTTGTTAAAAAGCATTATTGGATACAGTGGCTGTTTTCTGATCCAAGTAAGAGCAGTTATACCTTTGTTCTTTCCTTCTGTGAATAAGGCGAGTACCATTTGGTCAACCTTACTTTTCCTTGTCTGCTTACTAGAATCACAAAATGAATCTGCAATAGCATTTTTTGGACGTAATTTTATGAGCATTTGTTCAATGCAGTAGCATAAATTTAAGCATTCCAGTGAAATACTAACTGGTTGGGAAAAAAATTATTGTTGTTTTAACGCACTGGGAATCATTAATGAATATGACGCACAAATTGATGTCGGAAAAAAAAAATCACGCAACACAAGTTGAGCATCAAGAATCGATAATTCATCGAGATCTAATCTGAACTGCGGACAAATTTCAGACCAAGCCAAATCGCGACTAAAAACAAAGTATAAATTCATCAAAATGAAGCCAAATATCATGAGCAATAAAATTTAAATCCTAAAATGAGGAAACGGCTGATCTAATGAAAATTGTTAAAAAACTGGGTTACCATGGCGGAGGTATGCGGCGTTATCGGGCGGAGAAAATGCGCATTTCATTGCCGTTAATTGCGTCGGCGGTTTTTATTTTTGTAACATCTTAATGACGATAATACCCTTAATGAATATTGGAACTTGTCTATCTAGAATTGATAACTATATTTAATTTCTTTTTTAAATGTAAAAATCAGTTATATTCATCACTAAACTTTATAATTTGTAAAGATGATTTTCTCTAGATTTATAATTTTATAATTAACTCTCTACAATCCAAAATCATTAAAGTTTTTACCTTAACATCCATTGACTCATTAGTTTTAAAAATATATAATGATTATGAATTTAAACTTTGAAAAAATCAAAATATCATGCTATCAAATTATTTACATAAAAATTAAAGATAAATCGATACTATTCATTTGAGTATCATTCTTAAACAATTTTAAAAATTTAGATGTTAAATACACAATTTATAATTATATATGTGATCTATCTAATATTTTAAAGAGCTTTATTCTATTAAAAAATAATATTCAACATTTATTTCCAAGGGACAATCAACTTCCTGAAAGCATCATAGATAATTACAGAGAAAAATATTGAAGTAAACCACTCACAACTAAACCATGAAAAATGCTACTAATTCAATCGCCTTGTGCAAATTTACGGTGAATAACATATCGAAACGAAGTTACCGGCTCAATCCAATATACACACTTTTCCGTTCGTCCCGACTTCATGATTCTCCTTATAGCTTTCTGTTGATCCACTAAAAGGCTGTTGCTTATTGCTTCAACAAGTTCAGATGTAGTAATAGACATGTCCTTTGCATAATTTCTCAACTTCTTAGGAATATATAGTTTAGTTTCATTCTGAAGATAAACTGCAGATTGTATGAACTCTTCCTTGGCAACTTTAAGATCATCAAATATGGTACTTGCGGAGTAAACTCGAACCTGCAAATCATGGTTTGTATGTCGTAAGGCAAACGATTATTCGAGGGAAGAAAATTGAATGAAAACTTACTGCAGGGTCAGTTGTCATTCCGGTGCAAAGAGCGAAATGAACGAGCGGTTCGGGATACTCTATTGCATACGGATGATCCATTTTCAGCTTCCTTCCTGGAGACATAAGAGTTTGAAGCCACTGCATTGTGACAAAATGCTGTATAAGTACAGACAGTAATATTATATGGTATTCTAACATCAAATGTGCTTCAGACAATCATCCTTATATTATTACAAGGAACTGAAACAAAATAGAGTTATCACGCTTTAACTAGGAACATATTCGATATGGGATTTGCGAATATGCATTCTGATTAGCCTTTGGGATTGATTATAAAGAGATAAAACTCAAGCAGGGAAGAGGGATACCTGTGCAGATGAGTGAGCTTTGATTCTCAAAATACAGCTTTGAATGTCGTATGCATTTAAACAGTTCCCCGAAATGATATACGAAGCCTGTAAATTGTTGCAAATAGCACTGATTATAATTTTCGGGAGAATAAATAGCCATGTCTTCTACTTTACCTTCATTACTGAGTTACTTCTAGTATAGTTGTGAGTCCCATACGCTAAATATCCCTACGAAAAATGCAAAACTTTGTCATGCGTAATGAACTTTGTACACGTAAATAAATCTCATTTCGACAATTTTATGACATGGAAATGTTAATTTGTAGTAAAAAGTTTGAGAAAGACATACATGCATCACCAATGCATTGTGAATATTAATCCAAAATGCAAGTTTCTCCTCACGGCTCATCTTTGAAGGGTCGACAATTTCAAGACTCTTAACTAAGGTCCTGTACCGAACGAAACGTTGTCAGTAAATTGTACCCAAAAAAAACAATAACGAAGTCTCTACCTGAAATTTTGAAGCATCTTAGCAGCATAATTATAACTTTCCTTATCTAAAGACAGCCTCGAGATTTCTAACATTGAGGAGTAAGGTCCCTTTGCTCGTAATAGGCTCTCCGAGTTAGAGAGTTCATCAGCATCATCAGTATTTTGAGGACTCCAGCTATTTCTAGGTGAAAATGTGCCAGAGGAGCAGTATGATGAGTTCGAAGAAACTGAATAGCCATTTCGATTCTTTGTAGGATCCGATAACTTGCAGTAGATTGAAGCTATGCATCTTATAATGTCCTCGGATAGTTTATTCGGACAAACGAAAGCATCGGGATTTCCAAGATGATCCGCTAGGCTCAAATGACGATCATACGTACTCTTCATATCCTACAATTAATCATATGATATTGAAAAGTACATTTGAACCTTATAAACCAAAACTTAACTATATTAACCTTTTCCCTTGAAGCGACTTCGAGAGACATATCTTTTCTCGATTCCATTGAGTTATTAATGACTTGTAGGCCATTCTGGCTTTCTGAAGCTTCAGATTTCCTTTTTGTAAAGAGTAGATCAGTGGAACACCTTGGAGAAATGCCATTAACATGGCGTAGATGCTTATTGTGGTCTCTTGTAGCAGCTGGAAGATGTTGCTGAAATGCAGTGCGGTATAGAGAAAGCAGATACTTTTCTAAATGCATAATCTCTTCTTCAAGTGAAGTAATTTCTTCCATCAGTTTTACAGAGGGCTGCAGCAACAAATTTAATCAATAAAGCAAAGGCCTGGTTCTCCTCACATTACAATTCAACAAAATTTCAAGGGAAATCTAAATATATGAAATCAGGAAGCAGCTATAGAGAGAATCTATGGTAACGAAGAAAATGAATCATCCTTAACAATCACTTATTCCAAAACTGATCTAGCCAACAAATGGGGAAATTAAAGAGATGAAACCAGACAAAAAAGAAGGGTAAAACACATTGAGAAAAAATACAAACATGTTTCAAGCGGTGAGGAAGCCGTGGGGTGACGTTAAGTACAGAATGATCCTCGTTACCGAGTAGAGAAGTGGAAGCACGGGAGAAGGTGTCCATTTAGAAAAACCTCGAACCAACAAAAATGGCGACGCCCACATGAAAAAAAACACGGTCCAATTCCAAAAATCACGCAATCGTGAACGATGAGTGAATCGAATAAGATCAATTCTGTGGGAATAGAAAGAATCAAGAGGGTTGATTGAGGAAGAGCATTGAATGGGAAAATGTCGGAGTGGGTGGCAAGAAGACAATAAATGATAAGATTTGAGGAGTAAGGTGGTAAATAATGAACGAGTCAAGATCGAGAGTAAGAAGAAGATGTAATGAGAGAATAAGTAGAAGGCAGGATGAAACTAGTTGGTGGGTGTGGGTCTATCCGCCATTATCATACCCATGGCCATGCCAAATGCCATAACCATTGAAGGGTCAGACAGCAAGGAATAGGATGACAGTGAATTTAGAGCAAAGAGACTAATTTGATGGCAATAGGGAGAATGCATTTCACATTTCGCTATGCCCGACACTCACCCTCCGTGTATAAAAGGGCACCTTAAAAACAAACTAAACCCTACAAATAACGGAATTTAATTATATTAAAAAATATTACTTCTTTTATAATATCTTCAATGATGCACCGACTCTCACTCGGGTATACCGATCACTAATTATTAAAATGGGTATAATATGATGAAATTATATTGATATTGTAAGGGAGAGATGAAATTTATTTATAAATATATTGATATTAATATTAAGAATAAAAATATATGATAAATATAAATAAAAAATGAATATGGAGGGATCTAATAAAGTTTAGATGTATATTGCTAGAGATAACTTTATAAACTAAATAATTTCTAGTTTATATCCAATTTGAGGGATTTCACTTTTAACACTCCCCTCACTATAATTAACCTTGATTCCGTTTAAACTTCTTCAAAAGATTTGGTAGTATCCGAGTCATTGGTCGGCATATTTTATCGCCTTTTACTAGAATTTATTGTGTGAGACGGTAAGAACCAACCCGAAACTCAAATTCGAGTTATGATATAATGTAGAATTCAAGATTAAATAAATCATAAGAATATTCGTATAGATCAATTCATAAAAGAAGTTAAGCACAATAAAAATACTAAACTAACTAAATGAATGGTTGAGACTAATTCTTTTATAAATTAAAATATTTATAATAAAGTAATCTACTCAATTACTTTATTGTCGGTGAGATCCGATTGATTTCAATACATCAAACTAATTGTTAAATTATATATCTTTATTCTCGGTCATTCTAACCATTATAATATCAAAATTCAAATATATTCTATGCATTCACATGTTTTTACTTAATAATTATAAGGTATTCACAATCCTATATAAATCCAATTCATCATTAATATATATATTGACTGAATTAAAAATTAACAAGACTTTCTATTTTTTCCCTAGAATTAATTAAAACCTTATATTCAATATTTGGGATTTCCTTAATGAATAAGTAATAGTCAATAGTCAATTATCATCATAATATAATTAATGATTCTTGTTACTTATTAAGATAATCCGATTTATTAAATTAGAAAATCAGCTATTATTGTTATTTAATTATTTTACCCCTTCCCACGATAAAACTCTTGTAAAAAATATAAACATTTATGAGTAGACAGGGTATTAAAGTAAATTGTAAAACGGAGTAAGTAATAAACCGAATGTACATACTCAAAAATGATCAATTTGAACAACTAAATTTATACAAGCGTGGGACCTTTTATTTCAATTTTTATTTATAGACTATAGTTAAAATATATAGTAGATAATTTAAGAATATTTATAAAATAACTCGTTATTCAATTTCTGTATGGGAAAGTTAAGTTGGAAGTCAAAAAACGCCTCTGTATTTAAATAAAAATTAGTAATTAATATACCAATTATTTACCTAGGAGAATCGTCTTTATTAATTATCAAAGAAATGGCAAATTAAATTATTATTTTTTTGTCCACCCACCAAATGTGTTAATATCAGTGTTTTAAAACTTTGTCAAGTTCGTTTGATTGGTCGATAGATTGGGTGGGTTGATAGATTGGTCGGTTTTTTAATTATAATTTATTTTTAAAAGTAACAAGTATTTTAAAAATAATAATGTGATTATTTTTAGGCAGATGTGAAATTCTGTTTAGAAGCTCTAATTAAGTGGTTATGGGTTTCACACACAAACGTGGACTTTGAGACCAAATAAGATCAATATTTTGTACAGGTTTGACTGCATTAATTGAGTTTTAGATGTTTAAAATTAGATAAATTTAAACTCATTTTTCATGGGGATATTGTGTAAAATATGTTAGATTTTGAATTCATTTGGTTTTTAGGGGTGAATCGCGTTTATGAAATGCAAACGTTGACTATTGAGTTGACTCACATTTCGGAAACGCAATTTTGAAATTTTTGGACAAATTGGCCACTCGCGTTTGACAAACGCGAGCGGTCAATTTTATTATTTTTTTATGTAATTTATAATTTAAATTCAAATATATCAAATATATATTTCGTTAACGGAAATCATGCTAAATCACAACGAACTTCCTATTACATTTGATTCATTAATAGTCTATTAATTCCTTTTATTTCTTAGATTATTATATTATATGTACCCATGAATCCTTTATGAATCCACTGTAAATAATGTAGATGTTCATAATTTTCCAATAATTATATTACTATTATATAATACATTATTATGTTATTGACATAACTCGTATATCTAAATAAATAATGACAAACCAAAAATTGTTAAACTTTTGCGTATGTTTTTGTAGTATATTTTATATACTTAATACACATCATTCATATCATATTGAATTTGCACGTCAGTCAATCTATTTCGTCGTTTTCACATTTTTTTAGTATTTTATTTTATAATTATTGTATTTTGGTTACATTATATTTAGTTTTTAACATTTTTTGTATGATACATTCATATAAAATACGATAAATCATGATTTGAATGTAAAAATATGATATAAACTAAAAAGCAATTAAATAAATTATTAAAAATATTTAAATAACTATTCGAGTTTGGCAAAAGTGAGTCGCTTTTGCCAAACTCGAATAGTTAATTTTTCCCCAAAAATAAGTTATCGCGTTTGGGAAACGCTAGTCAACGCTCGTGTTTCCCAAACACGATTCACCACAAAATACCTAATGAGTTCAAAATGTACCATATTTTAGATAATATCCCATTAGAATATATATAAAGCTTAAGTTGTACATATATTTTATGCTTTATTTATCATTCATATTTTCACACGGTGAATTGACTTTTCAATTACTATCCATCATATATTTTGTATTTTTATCTTCACATTTTAACTTTTCATCTTATTCATTTTATCTTTACGTGAGAACCCATCAATTTAGAAAAAAATAAATAGATAATAAATATTATTTAATGAGAAAATTACCGCATGGACATTTGATGTTTAAAATAGGTTAAATGTGATAACCATAAAGTGTGTAAATTGCGTACAAAGCCCACGCAGTTTCAAAACTGTTCAAAAATGACCCCTGAGAGAATAGTTATTTTTTTCATTTTTTTTCTTATTAATGGTATTGACAAATTATGTGTTATTTTTAAATTTATCAAAGTTTGAAGACATAGTCATTACATCTTTTCAAGGTTACAGGGTCAAATACAAGCTAGGGAGCATTTAAAATATTAACCATAATTATGATAAAATATAAACGGTTTTGGAATTTCGGGGACCAACCATGCAATTCTTAAACTTTAAGGGCATCGTGTTTACAACTTAAAAAAGTTGTGGGGTAAACATCGCACATTATATCAACTTCGAAGGCTTTGTATGCAATTTATAAACTTTGAATGTACTACCTTTACACTATTTCAAAGTTATATAATAAAATGAGATTATAATATAACATATATGGAAGATATATTTGTTGTGGTAAAAAAGATCCTGATATCAACAGTCAACAGGTCCGAGATTATCGAAGAATGTTTTGATATTTGTTTAAATTGGGGGAACGATAATATGAAATGCAAATAAAACAAAGAACAAACGATTTAACGTAGAAAACCTATGAGAAAAGGAAAAAAACAACATAGCTTAAAAAAAGAATACTCTTAACCGAATTCATTAATCAACGGTGAAGTTACAGCGGATTACAGGCTTAAGAAAACTACTAAGGGAAAATAGCAAGAGCTAAACAGACAATAATAACGGATGCACGCATGAAAAAGGGATCTCATCAGCTGGCCATTTGATATCGTATTTATATAGGGGAAACCATACGTGGAAAACACTTTGTAACCGTCTCTGACAACGTCGTTATCGTGTAACAAAGCGCATGGCAACTACCCGCCTATAACTGTTTTGGATCGATCCTTTGTTAACATAACATTCGGTCATGCTAATTAATTGGGTTTTCATGCTTTCTTTGTTGTATGGGCCTTCGGGCCTTATTACCTTAAAATGTGCCGAACTCCTACCAAGTATCAGATCATATGTCTCTTAGGTTCGTCTTCCGTCACGTGGGTCGGCCCGAAATGGCTTGGGCCTCTATCAGTTCTGGATACCGGGTCCCTGAACTCTCATCAATATTAGTTGTTCATTAATGTAAAGGTGTAAGCATACATGGTACTATCGAAGTAAACATATATTGGAGTAGACATTCATGATACTCATCAAAGTGTTCAAAGACACCACGTCAACCATCATTTAATGTGTGGGAGCGGGAACGATAGTGGTTCACATACAAGATCGCCCTTCTATTAACATTCTGGTAACATAACAAACTCATGAGAAAGAAAGGACTATATTCTTGTTGCTCTAACACTTACATATTGGAGAAGTCGAGATTTGGCCAAAACCTAAACTATACAAGAATAGTTTTGAAGGACAACTCATGCGATGTTTGAATGCATTGGAAGCCAATGATGCTTTGACTCATGTTCATGAGCGGATATTTGGAATCCATTATGGTGTCCAATCTCTGTATCATTGGATCATCAGAATAGTATACTATTGGCCAAACTTGTTGACAGATGCGAGGGATTTCACAAAACACTATACAACATGTTAGTACCATGCGTCAGTCGTGCAACGACCAAATTGTCTTTTGACCCGCTGCCATGCCTATTTGACCAATGAGGAATCAATATCTTAGTATCGTTTCCTCGATGAGTTGATCTGCGTAAGTTTTTTATCACGGATGTGGAGTATTACTCTAAATTAATTAAAGCGGTAAGACATTTCTGCAATAGCGAGAAGGTCCATCAAGAAGATTCTTTGGAGAAATATTGTGAGTCTTTTGGGTTGTTCAAGATTCTGGTATCTAACAACGAGACCCAGTTTAATGGTAGGAAGATGAAATCTGAGGAAGGGAGCGTAATGTTCCATGAATGGAAATGTACGTACGGAATGGGCTGAATAGACTCAAGCGAAACGGTAGAGCTTGAGTACTCACTCGGGGATGAGAAGCATACAACTCGTCGAGTCAGCCAAAAGCTAACGATTGATTTGGGCGAGAGATGATACCGAACATGTTAATCTCGGTCACGGTAAGAATGAACATGAAAGTAAAGAATGTGGGGATGGGAAGGGGGTAGTAACATGAAGAGAATGGGACGAGGATGACTTCAATGCTCTTAAGTACTAAATTGATTTGAATGCTAAATAAATAAGAAGTTTCCTTTAATAGATAATGACCGTAGATTTTGTAGCTGATGAAGTCGTGATGTGAGACAAACATGAGATGAGATCGATGGTTGTCCGCTTATAGAGTCTAGTGTTTGAAATCCTTTCGTTTGAATGTTGTCGAACCTTGAACTTGTCTATTTACGATTTCAACACTATGTTTTCTATTAAGTTATTTACAATTTGAAGCATGTTTCTAGATTAGGCTAAGCAAGGTTTAGGGGCGTTACACAAAGTAAGGCGAGAACTGAGTGAGTTTGGAGGAGGTAGCGCTCTGCCCCATCTGAGTTGGGGAGCACCAATGGCTCGTAGAGAACCACTCGAAAGCCAAGAGGCTGGCTTGGGCGAGACATGTTATCGGAAATGTAAAATCCGAAAAGATGTAGTAAAAGACACATGAAATAATAAGTAAAGTTTAAAGTACATTTTAATATGTTTTATGATGAGATTTCAAACGAGCTTCGAAGAGATAAGTTTTCAAGAAAACGATGAGCTTAAGAAGGGTATGTGAAGAGTCGATCGTCGCCTACTACCTAGAGTATTTAAGGAGTCTAGATTACAAAGAGTTTGCGCATAAGTCAACGAGATGATGTGTATGAAACAAAGTAGATGAGCTATGTGTAAGATCTTTTATGTAGAATATTTTGTTGTTGTAAGTTTTATTTATAATATTCAATGAGAAAGCATCTTGTGTTCCAAATAAGAGTGGAGCATGACATATCGTACATTGAAAACGACTAGGCACATTTTTGGGGTGTTTCAATTTTTCTCCTCGGGTTTTCAATTTATCGTCCATTTTTTCTATCTATGCTATTTGTTTTTTATTTCGTTCCATTTATTTGAATTATACTCTATTACTTCTTCTTTTTTCTCCCAAACGTCTGTATATTTTAATTGTTATTATATTATGTTATTTATGCACTACCATTATTAAAATTTAAAACATCTTTATCACACCAAAATATATTTTTTTGAATAGATATCACACCAAAATACTTGTATATCATCTAGTTACAAATAAAATTATTGCTTCATGTTTAATGATAATGTCATTAACCGAGCGACATTAAATGTCGATCATTTCAAGGTTCTTTGACCCTACATATCAATACCCGACCGGTGATTGTCGATCCGATCATTTTAGGGCTTAACACATACATTATTAATGTTCGAGTTTATTATATTATCAATATATATATAATGAAGTTACACATATTGATCTATTTTTTTCTTTTGTTTTTTAAACTCTTGTTTTAGTATTATGATTTTATAAAATCAATTTGTTGTGGTGACCTGAGCACCAAGGTCCGAAATTATCTGGTGCCCGTTTTATGATTTATATTGCTTGTAAGACAATTTAATTGATTAAGATTGTGCAAGAACACATCGATTTTACCTAAAAAAATCTCCTAAGAACCGGGAAAAAACCACAGCACCAACTGTCAGTATACTCTTGGCCGATTTATTACTCAACAGTATCACATACAATCTGCACGGATAAGAAAATGACTAAGGATACAACAACGAAACGAATAAACGAGCTATGCAGCTAACAAGAGGCATGCATGCTCCGAAAAGGTCAATCTGAACTTGTGGATTTACCTCCATTATATAGATAGAAGATAGAATCACCATGAAACCACTCTAACAAACTAACTGCTGCCCGCCGTGTTAGTTTCTATCCGCTCGTAACCACTGTCCTGACCATATCGTTCGGCTGATCGGTCCCTAAACCTGATTCCCTCCGGGGACCGATCCTTGTCTTTTCCTTTGATCTCGTTAGCTATGCAGGCCATTTAGTTCTTTCCAAAATAGATTATTGCTAAGTTGTAGATCCTGGCTTGCGTAGGTTCGTTTCCTGTCACGTGGATCAGTGTAACATGTCTTGGGTCTCCACCCATTCCTGGTAGGTACCCTGAGGTTCTCATCAGAATTGTAATATATTAAATATTTGATTATTTATATTTAGATAACTATTTTACATTTTATTGTTTCTTAAAATATTAAAATCAATGGATCATATTTTGTTTGTATTCATCCAATGTAATTTAATTTAATTTAAGTTTTGATTTATGAAAATACAATATTGAATTTTTATTTTAGCTAATATGGTTTTAGTAGAGTTTTATTTTATATTGGATATATTTGGTTAAAGTGTTGTGAGGTGCGGTGAGACAATCAAATCAATATTCTTTTAATATACACAAAACATAAGCAAATTTGTGGTGTGTTCAGCGCTAAAAAATAACGATTTAATCACAATTGCTAAAACCAAATGTAGTCCATCGGAATTTTAGAAAAGACTAATTTATTCATACTTATATTAATTATAATATGATTATATTTATTAATTATATATATATATATATATATATATATATTAGTATTTTACATAAATCACAATTATAATACCAAATTTTACCAAACATATTTAAAAATTAAGGAATCATATCTACTTACCACACATCATCGCATCTCACAACGGGGTTGTTTAGTACTGTGCTTATAAACTACGTTGAGGTGCGTACGGTACGATGAGTTGAACTGTNATCGTTGAGAAAATACCGGAGGACCCCGTAAAATAATCCACTGCTTCCAGATAGCGAATACGCGGCCACATAACATTGCAACTGACCGGTGCGCTCCCGGGTGGCAAATTACGAAAATACCCCTGGCCCCGTCCGGGGCCGAAATGACCCGAAACATCTCAAAATGCTTACAGAGACTTTATACGGGGCCAGAATTGTGAGAATACCACTTGAGAATGTCATCCGATAAAAATACCGAAAATACCAATAACTGCGTCGGACGAGTCCCCGGGTATGGATAAGTACAAGAGAATATACCCGGGTAATATCACTTGTATATCATCTAGTTACAAATAAAATTATTGTTTCATGTTTAATGATAATGTCATTAACCGAGCGACATTAAATGTCGATCATTCCAAGGTTCTTTGACCCTACATATCAATACCCGACCGGTGATTGTCGATCTGATCATTTTAGGGCTTAACACATTCATTATTAATGTTCGAGTTTATTATATTATCAATATAAATATAAATGAAGTTACACATATTGATCTATTTTTTTCTTTTGTTTTTTAAACTCTTTTTAAGTATTATGATTTTATAAAATCAATTTGTTGTGGTGACCTGGGCACCAAGGTCCGAAATTATCTGGAGCCCGTTTTATGATTTATATTGCTTGTAAGACAATTTAATTGATTAAGATTGTGCAAGAACACATCGATTTTACCTAAAAAAATCTCCTAAGAATCGGGAAAAAACCACAGCACCAACTGTCAGTATACTCTTGGCCGATTTATTACTCAACAGTATTACATACAATCTGCACGGATAAGAAAATGACTAAGGATACAACAGCGAAACGAATAAACGAGCTATGCAGCTAACAAGAGGCATGCATGCTCCGAAAAGGTCATTATGAACTTGTGGATTCACCTCCATTATATAGATAGAAGATAGAATCACCATGAAACCACTCTAACAAACTAACTGCTGCCCGCCGTGTTAGTTTCTATCTGCTTGTAACCACTGTCCTGACCATATCGTTCGGTTGATCGGTCCCTAGACCCGATTACCCTCCGGGGACCGATCATTGTCTTTTCCTTTGATCTCGTTAGCTATGCAGGTCATTTAGTTCTTTCCAAAATAGATTATTGCTAAGTTGTAGATCCTGGCTTGCGTAGGTTCGTTTCCTGTCACGTGGATCAGTCTAATATATCTTGGGTCTCCACCCATTCCTAGTACGTACCCTGAGGTTCTCATCAGAATTGTAATATATTAAATATTTGATTATTTATATTTAGATAACTATTTTACATTTTATTGTTTCTTAAAATATTAAAATCAATGGATCATATTTAGTTTGTATTCATCCAATGTAATTTAATATAATTTAAGTTTTGATTTATGAAAATACAATATTGAATTTTCATAACAATCAAATATTCTTTTAACATACACAAAACATAAGCAAATTTGTGGTGTGTTCATCGCTAAAAAATAACGATTTAATCACAATTGCTAAAACCAACTGTAGTTCATCGGAATTTTAGAAAAGACTAATTTATTCATACTTATATTAATTATAATATGATTATATTTATTAATTATATATATATAGATATATTAGTATTTTACATAAATCACAATTATAATACCAAGTTTTACCAAACATATTTAAAAATTAAGGAATCATATCTACTTACCACACATCATCGCATCTCACAACGGGGTTGTTTAGTACTGTGCTTATAAACTGCGTTGAGGTGTGGTAGGGTACGATGAGTTGAACTGTGGTGAGGTGAACGCATAATTAATAACGTGATTTTGGTAAAAATATATATTTATCATAAACATAAAAAAATTTAATTTTCTCATCCATACCATAAAAATTTAACATATTTGTTATTTATCAAATACTGGAAAATAATAAATGGTTGAGTTTGTTAAGAAGAGATAGATGAAATGATTATGGGCTCCAAAATGGGGAAAGCTCACACACTTACAGTGCCGAAAGTGCTCAATTCCTTTACTTTCTTCTATAGGTTATGCAATTTCTGGATTTGTTTCGCCTCTCTCAGCCCCTAACATCCTTATAGAATTCACTTGGGGGAATTACTTGGCGGGTAGAAAAAATGCTTTTATAAAACAAGAAATTTAACTGAAGAATTTCTGGAAACAAAGAGATTTTTTGCTTTGGGTGAGTTGCAGATGCTGTGCATTGAAGATATTTGTCTCTTTAGAATGACATTCAAAGGACAGTTGTCAAACCCAGTTTTCATTTCACCACAAATTTGGTTGTGTTTTTTTAGAACTTAAATTTCGGCGGTGAGTTGGCCACACCAATGTCAAGAAGATGATCTCAAAGAAACCCAAAATCTCACCCTATCATAATTTTAAAAAGTAATAGTAGTGTACAACTATAATCACCAATATCCACGTGTCACCCTAAAATGATTCTTTAATACATATAACCAATTATAGCTGCACTTCCTGGTCATTTATCCAGCTGAAAGAAACCGTCGGAGCTTGTTTCGCCCGGCTTTGAGCTCTCTCTTCCACCTTCCTGATTCTCCGACCCAATACATATAACCAATTATAGCTGCACTTCCCTTCCATTGATAATCCCATTATATCACTAACTTTCCACCTTTTCACAAAGTGTTCCACGATACCCGCATAGTCACTTGCAGTGTAATCTCCTAGTCGCTGAGCAACTGAAGAGTAATGCTCAAACAGATGAAAATCTCGCCCATCGTACATCAAATGTGCAGGCATTGATATTTTCTTCTTCATCATATCTGCAAATGCAATCATCGTTCCATTTGGGTCGATCTCAAATAGCTTCTCAACTATCTTTGTGTATGCTGTTTCGTGTCGTTTTCGTCTGATGCTATCGAACCACATACTTTGGCAAGGTTAAAGTCCCCATGATCTTTTGCAAGCCTTGCTGTGTTGCCATGGGAGATGAACGTTGCTCTCTCTTGGAATGATGTGTATATAAAACCAAGGTAAGGATTGTTTTAAGTCATTGGATCCTGTTCTCATCACAAAAAAATGTAATTATTAAGACAAAATTATCAAAATGTTGATGCTTCATAACAATATTTGTTGAATATGAATGAATTATCCCACATCGAAATTTAGATGTGGAATTGATTAGTTTATAAGAAGGAATTTCGACCATATTTCACGTCTTTTACGGTGTCTTCTCATCCGTCTTATACGATATATCCAAGTACATTCTCCATATAAATTTACCAAACTCTAAAAATTCAACATAGTATCGGAGCGGGTTCGGAAAAAACATGATTGGGTTTGCAGGGGTTCGTATGGTTTAATAAAATTAACCGATTCATACACATTGATTTGAATGGTCAAGTCCAACTTGTAAGGTAGTTGGACTTGATCGGGTGTGTCGAATATGAAGAAATTCTCCCACATCCAAATTTGGATGTGGATTGGATTAGTTTATAAGAGTGAATGTCAACCATAGTTCTAGTCTTTTATACTGTGGTCTCATATCTCTTATATGTTATATCCGAGTAAACTCCCCATGTAAATTGACCGACTCTAAAAATTTAACATGATATTAGAGCGGATTCAGAAAAAATCATAAGTGACCTTGCAGGGGTTAGGTCCGACTTAATGAAATTTTCCAGTTAATAATCCACTGGTTTGAATCGTTAAGTCTAACTAATGGGGTGTGTTTAAGGGTGTGATTCGGTCGGTTTAGCGGTTAAACAGTCAAAACTTTTACGGTTAATAGGTTTTGTAGCCCAAAATTTGAAAACCGAAACCGAACCGTTTAACCGCTTTATAAATTTATAACCGATCGCGACCAAAACCGACGGTTAAACGGTTGTCGTTTAACCTATAATTTTTTAAAAAAATTTCTACAAACTTTGTTTTATAGTCAATCTTTTTTTGAGAGCTTGATTTTCATACTTTCGAGAAATAAATTATGTTAATCTATATCAATCATTGAACTCGGACTGGACTTTCGAGAACGATTTAGCAACAATGACGAATCAATCTTAAAATGCAATAAAATTCTTTTCAATTCATCATTTTATCAATAATCCACACAAAATTGTCATGAACAAATTCACAAAAAATAACACAATAATACATTTTTATCATGTTTAGAAAGATTTCAAAATATTTAATATAATACCTTAAATCTAAAATTAGAAAGTAAATAAAAAAGAATATTAGACATAAAAATAATCATATAAAATATTCAAATTTAAACATTTACATAAATAATTTTGTAAAATTGTTCATAAGCAAATTAAACATGACGCAATACATTTAATAAGAACAAAAAGATGCAACATAACCGAAAATTAAATATAAGAATTCAATATTATCATGCTTAGAAAGATTTTGAAATACGAAAACTTAAATTTGAAAACAAGAAAACCATAACACTAAAAAAATATTAAACATATAAAATACTCACAAATTGCCACCAAATATGCAATTGATCATATAAAAAAACGAAAATATCACTAGAGTATAATGAAAGACAGAGCAACGAATAACACAGAAAGCATTCTACAAACCCTAATATCAAATAAATATAATTTCTTTTATTTAAAGAATGAAAATATGAGTCATGTGATATGTGAGATAGAGGGTGGGAAATTATTGTGTGTATTAATTAAATAATTTAATCGGTTAACCGGCATTAAAACCGATATTTATAAATAAAACCAATTACCGACCGTATAATAGTTTTAACCAATATTAAACCGAACCGCAAAAACCAATTAACCATATAACCAACACCATTTAACCGATTAAAATCGGTTCGATTCGGTTCCCCTGTTGGGTGTCCCACCCCTAGGTGTGTTGAATGTCCCACATCATAATTTAGATGTAGATTGGATTGTTTTGTAAGAAGGAATGTGTATCACAATAAATGATTTATTCAAGTCTTTAACGATATAATCACATCCCTCTTATACGTTATATTCTAGTACACTCCCACATAAACTGACCCGAATCTATAAATTTAACAATACTTATTTAGATATTGGATAGTCTTGTCAATTTGTTTCATGTTAACTCTCCCAGATAAGTAAAGATACTTATTTAGAAGGTCACCATACCTATTTTCTTCAGCTGTCCATGGCTCCATGCTCTTGTCCAAACAGCCCAAGAAGTCGTTTCATGTCGAACACCATCTAAAGTATTGATCATTGTTTGATATGTTGGAAGAGCTTCTTCTGTGATCATATCACCAATTAGAACAACAAAATAATCATCAGGAATCTCTTTCTCTCAATTCTTTTACATTATCATAGAATTCATCTGAAGATGAATCTTGAGGATGCCAACATTTTTCAACACGCCTGAGAAGCACAAGTATGTTATTCTCAACCCATTTTTCCATTGATTTGAAGATCTCCATTTTTTGGGGTTTTAATGAGTGTGTAACTTGAACATCACCCTGACCCTGCCCCTGCCGTTGGGGAGTAAACGAATTTTTCCCACTCTCAACCTCTCTAACAATGAATGAAAAATATCAGCACCGATTCACCAAATCTGGCGAAAAAACATTATCAGCAAAGAAGAAAGAAAACTAAATCGTAGCTCTCATGTAAAGGAAAGGAACATATGAAAACATCATCATCAATGGATAAATACAAGGAGAAACGAAACAAAGCTTACACTACATTCATATTCATGTTCTCCAATCTCGATATTCTAACATTGAAAAAGTTAGGCCAAGTCATTTACTTGATATCACTTCTCTTATAAATTAGAAGATTTCTATTTTAATAATAGATGTTAGATAATATTTCAATATTCCCTCTCAAATAGAACTAGTCTTGATTCGGTTTACACTTACTTAAATATATTCGATAATGTTCGAATCATAGGTTAATTATTATTATTGCCTAAATTCTATGCAATTTTCTACCATAGTTTTTTTTCTAAACTGGTATAGATCAGCTCGAAACCCATCTTACAGCTCCGATACCATTTAGAAATTTAGGAATCAATGAACCGGAAGAGTATCTGTGTAGCTCAGTTAATAAGAGTGGTAAATCACATTTAAAAAGATAGATCAAGTCAATTACTTATATTATCATATCCCTTATATATTAGAATTAGTCTAGTTCCACAACCTATGTGTGATAATATTTCAACACTTTCCCTAGAGTCAACTATCTTTGATACGGTTCAGATTTTCCTCAATATGCTCGGTAGTGTTCGAGTCATAGATCAATCTATTTTTATCGCTTAAGTCTAATGTACTTTTCTACCATAATATTTTTTTAAACCAGTATGGACCAACCCAAAACTCACCTACAGCTCCGATATCATATATAAATTCAGGAATCAATGTGCCGGATGTGTTCAATTCATAAATGAAGTGAATCATATTGAAAAAACTAAGTTAAGTCGATTACTTATGATATCAGTTACCTTATAAACTATATGATTTCTTTTTCTACAGCCCATGTGGGATAATAATTCAACAAATTATTCAGTAAAAAAGCATCATCACCAATAAAGAAAATTCAAGCATTAATTAGCTCGAAAATGTGAAGAAAATTCAAGGAAAAAAAGAAATAAGAGTTGGAAGAGTATAATGAAGATGCATTAACAAAAACACAAATGAAAAGAGTTGAATTATAGAAAAAGTAGAAACTTTGAACCATAGCCAAGAGTTGAGGCCATGTAGAACTTGGGGAATTTGAGAGAAGCAGCCTTAGGCGATTGCATTGAGATTGAGTGCCATGTCGATTTATTCGCCCCTCACAACTTCAATTTCTTCCACAAACGACGAAATCGCAACGGAAGAAGCATTATTATATAGGATACATTGATGAGATATTGTGTTTACGTACGT
>RWGZ01001000.1:327030-350526 GCA_009725065.1 Utricularia reniformis | reverse complement strand
ACAATTTCCCTATCGGAATATGGGGGGTTGGTATATTAATTCCCCTCACTATCAAGAAAGTTGAGATGAGTAAACATGTTGGCAAGTTGTACTTTGAATGAGATATTTCGTATCGGATTACAGCGGTGGTAAGAAAATTAATGTATGAGATGGCGAATATGAGCGGAGAGGAGCAGCCACGGACTTGGCATATTGCCAATTTGCGCAAGTATTATGTATTGACGTGACTCAATGCTCTATTTAAAATAAAATTTTCCCTCTTTTTTATGGTCATATTCTAATTTTTTGAGTATATTTTTTGACGACATGAATTCAATCGACTATGGGACTGGTAAGATAGGAGTTGGTCCATTGTGTTTTAGTATGATGGAGGATGGAATAAAATAATAGGTTAGATTAGAAATGCAATGTACCGCCTGTCTTATAGTCGATCATTTTCAAACTCATCAAATTAGACACTGTGTCAAAATACTTTGAACATGATGAGTCTCTCTATCCGCGGCAGAATCGTCTGTACATGCATACTGTTGGAATATGTCAACGGACCCGATTTATTATGAGATAGCCGGCTTAGTACCGAGCATGTTTGCGTGGCAAAACATGATGCAAGTATATACCTGACTCCTCCATGACACGCCGGCGAGGGTCGCGCCCTCGACGGAGGCTGGTCCATTTTCGCAATGGCCCTGGGTGCAAGTATATACCGGCGGCGAGAGTTTGATGCCATGGTGCAAGTTTATACCGTGATGACCACGGTGCAATGCCGAAGGGACAGTGTGATGCCGCGCTGCAAGTTTATACCGTGATGACCACGGTGCAATGCCGATGGGACAGTGTGATGCCGCGGTGCAAGTTTATACCGTGATGACCACGGTGCAATGTCAATGGGACAGTGTGATGCCCTTGGGTGCATATTTATACCGGCGGCGAGAGTGTGATGGCCCCGGGTGCAAGTTTAAACCGGTGGCGAAAGTGTGTTGGCCCCGGGTGCAAGTTTATACCGGCGGCGAAAGTGTGATGACCCTAGGTGCAAGTTTATACTGGTGGGAAAGTGAGATGAACCTGGGCGCAAGTTTATACCGGAGGGAAAGTGTGATAACCCCGAGTGCAAGTTTATACCAGTAGGAAAGTGTGATGATCCCGGGTGAAAGTTCATACCGGAGGGAAAGTGTATTGACCCTGGGTGCAAGTTTATACCCGAAAGGTAAACGTGATCGGCGTTACCTGAGGTCCACGGGTGCTTGTTGAGACCCGATCATATTAGAATAATTAGAGCGTTACTTGAGGCCCACGGGTGCTTGTTGAGACCCGAGTTATCAAGTTAAGTAGGGCGCTACTTGAGTCCCACGAGTGCTTGTTGAGACCTGAGCTGTGAAGTTAAGTGGGGCGCTAGTTGAGGCCCGTGATTGTTGGGTGCTCGTTGAGACCCATAAGTGAGGGCGATATTGGATGCTTATTGAGATCCGTGAAAAGACATATGCCTTCTCCGTAGCCCTCAAAAGTCCACCAAAGCCAAGGTACTAGATCTGCCTATGCGGGATTATACCCGATCTAAGTAAGGGGTGTTGGGTGCTTGTTGAGGACAAACACCGGGATTTCATGGAATCTCTTTATGGTTTGGTATTTTCACGACATAACAAAATGGCTAAGCGGTACTCTTATTGTATTATGGAATGGTTTTTCTAATTTATGATCAGATATTTTCGTTTACAATCAGGATTACCAAGTGATGGTCCAATGACATACATTTCATTATTTTTGCTCAGAAAATTTCATTTACGATCAACATGACCAAGTCATGGTCCTACGACATGGATTTCATTATTTAAGATAATATATTTTCATTTACGATCAAGATGATCAATTGACTGACTTATAACGTGGACTTCACTAAATTTTATTTATTACTGGGGACTCTTAGTTATGACCCCAAACAACAAGGTATATTTTATTTTTGTGTTCAAAAAATCATAATTATTATATGAGGATTTGTGAAGTAGTTTATTCGGGCATATCAAGATATTCTCACATACCAGGAGTCGTATCGATTGTCAGAAACTACCAGAAATTTTAAAGACAACATATGAAACAAAAAGTCATCGAAGACTTTTATAGAGTTCATAGATAGAGATTTTGGAGAATTATAATGCCAGATTCAGTTATAAGAAGATAATATCCCCACTCATTATTTTAGAAGTATATATAAAGTTTCATAAGATGATGGTATTCAGTCAATAATATTAATTTATTTGAGATATGCTTATTCACTCATGCATTGATATATTTAGTTACAAAATACGATACTACTATTGTGAGTTTATTGCAACAATATTCTCAAGGTAAATTTATGATTTGTGTACTCGAATATTTCTACTACGTAAATCAGGGGACTTCTGATATCACTCTAAGATATTTATTATTCGATGACACATACATATCTATATAGTCATTCCCATGTCGAGAAATGAAGCAGATCGAGATATTTTGATGATTGACATTGTTTATATCTTATCGTGGTATTTGGATCGGGTTACTTATTTACTGGACACTTGTGCCTAATATAGATATTAATATGTTATTATTTATTAGACTTCATTATTGATGGGCCTATTGAATTATAATTGGGCTAGTTAAATATCCTATATAAATATGGTTAAAGTGTTAAGGATGGGAGATTGGATTAATGACCTAAGGGAGGGTTTTATTGATAACCTAAAGGAGGCGCCGTTTTTCTTTTTTTCGGTCGGGAAACCTACGACTATGGCCACCAAAAGATGATATTTTTCTTTTTGACTTCTACATCTTATTTTCTTATTGTAAATCTACAAATTTGATGTTTATATTGGATTCCAAGGCTACGACCGGGATGGTTTTTATCATTTCTTTTACAGAAATGTTTTCCACCTATAAAAATCGTGTCTTTTTATTCTTATTTTCTTATTAAATTTCATTTGACCCCTACTGATAGAAGGGGATCTAAATTTTGTTATTGCTGATTTTTAGCAGCGATAACAACCACCACTTACCATCGCATTAAAGCCCTCTTTTATTGGAAGAAAATGAAGACTTGACATTAAATCTTGGATTCAATCTTGCATCATTTGTTACCAGATTCACTTTGATCGCTCTGCATCACCCGGACTCCTCCAACCTCTTCTAATACCTGAAAGAAAGTGGGATAGCATTAGTATGGATTTCATAGAAGTGTTACCATCCTCGTTATCGAAGAACACTATTTTCGTCGTTGTTGATCGCTTCACTAAATACGCTCACTTCGTGGCCTCATCCCACCTCTATTCTACAGAGGATATTGCATCAACATTCATTAACAATATTTATCGCCTCCACCGGTTGCCAACATCCATCATCTCTGATCGAGATGCAATCTTTACAAGTGCTCTTTGGACTGAAATGTGCCAGACTCATCGGAATCCATCTAAAGTTATCAACGGCATACCATCCTCAAACTGATGGACAGACGGAACGCGTCAACCAATGCTTAGAAACATATCTTCGAGGCATGTGTATGGATCAACCCAATAAATGGGCCAATTTCCTTCCCCTTGCTGAATTCTGGTACAACTCTTCTTATCATTCAAGCCTCAAGATGACACCATTCAGAGCTCTTTATGGCTATAATTTCCTTCCACTTTGCAAACTTCGTTCCCTAGACTCGAGCCAGCGAAATCATCACAGATCAACAAAATTTACTAAAATCCATGAGGCAAAACTTATTGCAATCTCAACATAGGACCAAACACTATGCTGATCAACACCGTAGTGAGCGAACATTCGAAGTTGGTGACTTAGTCTATCTCAAGCTACAACCTTATCGGCAAACATCCCTATCTCTACGCAGCAATCTAAAACTTGCACCAAGATACTTCGGACCTTACCCGATCATCGCATGAATTGGCAACGCAGCTTATAAATTGGATTTACTACCCACTTCTCGGCTCCACCCTGTTTTCCACGTCTCTCTACTCAAGAAACAGTTAGGCCAAAATTGCTCGCCTTCGGCAACTCTCCCACACTTCTCCGCTGCAGGAACAATTGTCCCACAACCATTGCAGGTTCTTGGATGCCGATTGATCCTCAGACGAAACAAACCCACCACCCAATTTTTAATCTATTGGCAGGGCATGCAACCATCTACACCAACTTGGGACGACCTCAATTGGCTTCGCCGTCATTTTCCCAACTTTGATCCTTGGGGACAAGGATCTTCTTCAGAGGGAGGTAATGTCACGAACACTCATCCCCAATTACTCACTATCGCCCCTATTAACGCAGGTTCAGAAGAAAAGGAGCAAGAAGACATCGAAGAAATCAAAGACAACGATTTACTTATTAAACCTGGGTCTAATTAGGACCCAAGAAAAGATGGGCTTTGACAAGCAGAAGATGGATCAGCCCACCCTTTTGAATTAGCATAACGTGTCTACCACCTATCTACTCTATGAATAGGACTTCTGTGACCGTTATAATTATGTTCTTTTGACCGTTGTAAGCTGTTCTTAAAACAGCATTCGATAGCATGTAAAACTCATCGTTGAATTTAGAATCATCTTTCCCTCCTAACTCTCTCCTTACTCCCATACACTCTCCTCTTCTTTTCCTTGGTGATTTAGGATCGTCACAGTCTATTTTGTCCTCCTTTTCTACCCCTCTCATTCATCTTTTCCCTCATCACGATCCAAGATCGTGACAAATGTTATCAGAGCAGTCGTTTCCAAAGACGGATAATACCAAGTTTGGTTTTTCTCCTTCTAGGGCAACCACAAGATCTTCTTTACTGCTGCCAAAGACCTCCGGCAATATGAAAAATCGAGGTCATGGCGGTTTGTCCACTTGTTCCCACGTTCCTTGCTTTTCAATCATTGTAAGTTGCTCTTCCATGGCTTGTTTCCACTTTGGTGATTTCAATGCTTCTTCAATTGATCGTGGTTCTAAGTTATCAATTGCAACATTTGCATACTCATATATTTCAGATGTTAATCGAGATCGACGAACAGTAGGATCTCGTTCATCATCATCATCCTCAAACTGAAAAGGTGTTGAATTTCTAATGACAGAGGCCATGGATTCATCTGAATTTTCTTCAGCATCTATTTGACAAACATCATGATCCTCCACTTCTTCAAGTGTCACAGTTTCATCCAAAAATTAAAATGGATTTCCCCAAAAAAGTCTAAATTCTCCAAGTTTTCATCTTCATCATCCTCCAGCAGTTTAAATTCCAACAACAAATCATAATTTTTCTAGCAATTCTAATGTTATTATCTTCCGACATAGAGGCTCGTTTGCTAGTTTCCCAATTCCAACTATCATTTTCATCAAAACTAACCGTTCTTCCGACAACCAACTTGTTGTTTTTCGGGTTGTAAATTCTGTAGCTCTTTGAATGAGTACCATATCCAACAAAGATTCCTTCAACTGCCCTTGAATCAAGTTTATAATCTCTCATTTCCTTTGGTATAAAAGTATACACAAGGCTTCCGAAATCCTTAGATGATTGACTGTAGGTTTGATTCCCTTCAAAGCTTCATATGATGTTTGTTCATGTAGTGCTCCTGGAGGGATTCTATTATGCATGTAATTTGCTGTACTAACAACTTCAGCCCATAGTTTTCTGGGCAAACCTTTTTCAAATAGTACACACCTTGCCATTCCGACTAAAGATTTGTTTTTCCGCTCAGCCGCACCATTTTGCTGCGGCGTGAATGGTATTGTCACTTGATTTTGAATACCAGTCTCCTTATAGTAATCATTCAATTTCTTTTCACATCGCCTCCGTTGTCCGATCGTAGAATTTTTATTTTGCAGTTTGATTCCAACTCCACCATTTTCTGAAACTCTAGGAAGNTACCGTTTGCTTTAGCGTGTTATAATCTTCCCGTGCTTCCCCTGCATTTCATAACAGGTCTTAATTATTCGAATTCTGACGTTATTATCTTATTGTTGACTATGTGGTTACCGTAGACCTCACGTGTACTTTTCCTCCCACGATCCGACTTCGGGACGTAATGAAAACACTCGAACTTAGTATTTTCGCGAAAATTCTACTTCTGCCCTGAAATTCGCGATAATAATACCCTGGGATTAAAATTCGCGACAATATTGCACTGGGATGAAATCCGCGATAATTTATGCCTTACTGGAAATCCGCGACAATTTTACTCTTCGTGAATTTTCGCGACAATTTTTGTCTTCGTAAATTTTCGCGAAAATTTTTTTTCTTCAAAATTTTCGCGACAATTCTTGCCTTCAACTTTTTCGCGATAATTTTATGCCTTGGAGATTTTCGCGATAATTTCCTTCTTCGCGGGAGTTTTCGAATTTTCGGGTCTTAATGATGATTAGCTCATTTTTGGGCCTCCTCACCCCTATTTATAGACATCTAAACTTTTCTAATTCACACTTTGACCCCTCCTTGCTTTACTTTTGACCCCACTTTTATCTTTTTCTTTACTTTTCTATTCTTCGTCCCTTTGACGTTCTTTCGTTCCCGTATCTCTCATTATCTCTCGTCTAGACTTTACCGTTACATTCCCTACTATTTGTTTCGACATACCTTTTTCTCGGCTATTACACTAATTTTGAGAACACCTTCGCGCCTTGTAACTGATCAAACAAGTCGTCGATCCTAGGCAACGGGTACTTATTCTTTATCGTGACCTTGTTTAATTCTCGGTAGTCGTCGCACAATCTTAGCTCGCCGCTTTTCTTTCTAACAAATAGCACTGGTGCACCCCAAGGGGAGTTGCTTGGCCTTAGAAATCCTTTTTCCAATAGTGACTCAATCTGTTGTTTCAGTTCCTGCATCTCTCTGGGTGCCATTCGGTATGGAGCCTTAGAAATCGGTTGTGTTCCAGGGAGTAGTTCTATTCCCATTTCTACTTCTCTCTGAGGCGGTTGCCCCGGAAGCTCGTCGGGAAATACATCACTGTATTCACAAACCACTGGAACGACTCCAATGGTGTCCCTTCCTTCTCCGTCGTGACAAATGTCAGCCAGTTCGATCGATCCTTATAATCCTCATCCTCACCCGTGATCGGTTCTCCGACCATGTCCTTTCTCCCTTCTCGGGGCGTACTAAACGTGATCGTACGTTCCCGACATCTCAATTGCGCATCGTACTTAGATAACCAATCCATTCCTAGTATGGCATTGAATCCCATATCCCCTAACTCAATCAAATCTTCCTCTGTTCGCACTGTGTCCACTTCTACCGTGCATCCTTTATAGATCCTATTTGCCTCCCTGGCTTCGTATCCCGGTGTTTTTACTTTGATTTTAGCGTTACTCCACGTTATCCCAAACCGTTTTGCTAACTTCTCCGACACGAACGAATGTGTCGCCCCACAGTCAAATAATACGAAAGTTGTAAAGCCGTTAATAGGTAGTGTACCTGCGACGACGTCCTCAGCCTCCGAGGGCTGTTCCTTGTTCACAGCAAACACTCGAGCATTCCCAGTAATCCTTTCCCTTACCCTGTTTTCTTTTACCCCGATTTGGATCCTCCTCCTCTTCGGGCAGTCTTTGGCAAAGTGTCCTTCCTGGCCGCACTTGAAATGACTGGTTGTTCCTGCGCGGCATTCTCCAAAATGGTTCTTCCCGCATTTGGCGCACGCAGGCCTGATCGGTAGTCCTTGTGCCGATCCGAAACTCTCTGCAGTGATCTTTCCTTTCCACTCTTCCCGTCCTTGAACTTCGTTCCTTGCAGAGCTTCTAGTGCGTTCCTTATCCATTCTCCGTAGTCTTCCATCATTTCGGACTGCCGCCGCCACCAAACTAGAAAATTCCTCGTCGTCGCGGCTATACATAGTCAGTTTCACTTTTTCATTCAGCCCTTCCGTGAAGCGGTGCATCTTTTCCTGTTCACTTCCCATGATCTCGGGGGCGTACCTGCCTAGTTCTATTAATTCTTGCATGTACTCCATAACGGGGCGGTTTCCTTGAGACAACCTGTCAAATTCGGCCCACTTAACTTTCTTAAGTCCTTTCGGCACATAGTAATCCAAGAACGCATTCTTAAACTTTGCCCTAGAGATAGGCCCATCCTTCAGTAATGCGGCCGACACACTCCCCCACCATCGGGCAGTACTACCATCGAACCATAGTGGGGCCAATCCTGCCCTTAGCTCCTCTGGGGCTTCGATCAGCTCAAACTTTTCCTCAAGGCGGAAAATCCACGCTTCCGGATCCCCCATCTTATCCCCCGTGAAGCTATTAATGGCAGCCTTCTTTAATGCCTCGTTGTAGTACATCCTACCCTTTTCGGGTCTTGCCCCTGGTACCATTTGCACGGAGTTTCCCCTCTCCGTCTGTCCCTGTCTTATTGCGCTAACTAGGGAACTTGCCATGGTCTGGAACAGGTCCCTGCGACTTTCCTGGCTGAACGTGAGAGGCGTCGATGAATCCGCAACCGGAGTCTCTGTCGCCGGTGCCTGTTCTGATGCATTGCTATCCTCTTCTCGGTTTCCATGCGCTCTCGTTCTAGGCGCCATTCCAACATTAAACTTTCGTTATATCTTATGCCTATTCATGTCATCCGTTACATTCTATGCCCAACCCTTCCTATGGTCGGTTGTCCTCCTACGAGTTTCCTAGACACTTCTACGTAGGATCGCACCGTTACCGATTTAGTAACGATGTTACGCTCTGATACCATTTCTAACGACCCTCATTTGGGACTAGTTGTTTTGTTAAAATATGATAATTAAAAACGAAATATTCGAATGCAAACTTAAAACATAGTTCGAAACATAAAAGTACGACAGCATAATTTAGAGTGTTCTCCAAAGGACCGACTCTATCACCGGACAACCGACGACCTCCTTCCCATGCCCCTCTCATACCTCGTCTGCGTCACCTACAAAATCTGTAAAGCGGTCATAATCTATTAAAGGAAACATCACGCACACTATACATTATCATTAAAGTTCTTAATTACACCGTATACACCCACATGAATCATTCCATTTAACCGTTTTCTTATTTCCTTCTTCTTTTACCCTTGTCATTCCCATTATACTTTAACTTTACTGTTGCCGAGAGTAACATGCTCGGTGCATGTCCCACCCAAGCCAACCGTTAGCTTTTGGATGACTCGACGGGCCATATGCTTCCCTTCCCAGGGTGGTTACTTAGGCGCTACCCTTTTTTTCCACCCGGATCCGTTCAGCCCTTTTCGTACGTATCTTTTCCTCTTTGGAACTTATCGTTCCCTTCATCACGCATGCCCTTCATTTGGCGAATCGTGTACTAGGCACGATGCCGGGTTCGGTCGGACGGTCCATCCTTCCTCACCCGAATCTTATTAACATTTATCTTGTTCATTCGTGTCATTTCCTTTCTTTTATTAACCCGCTCCCGTTCCTTAAGTCTGAACCTTCCCTTACTATATTGTGTTCACTCCGCTTACCGTTTGCTTTTGCTTGCTTTAGTCTTTCCGCGCTTTCCTGCATTTCGTAATAGGTTTTAGTTACTCGAATTCCGACGTTATTATCCTATTTTTAACTATGTGATTACTGTAGACCCTACGTGTTCTTTTCCTCCCACGATCCGACGTCGAGACGTGACGAAAACACTTAAACTTAGTATTTCCGAGATAATTTACTTCTTTCCTCAAATTCACGACAATTCTATCCTGCAACTCCAAATCCGCGATAATTTTAGTCTTAGAACACAATCCGCGATAATGTTGCACTTCAAGGATTTTTCGCGACAATTTTACTCTTGTTCCTATTTTCCGCGACAATTCTCTTCACCAAAAATCCGCGATAATTCTCTTCATCACCCAAATCCGCGACAATAATGTTCTTTGAGAAATCCGCGACAATAATGCTCTTTGACGAGTTCCGCGATAATAATGGCCTGTGCGAATCCGCGATAATTTTCCTTCTTCGTGGCAATTTTTTGGATTTTCGTGTTTTAATGATGATTAACTCGTTTTTGAGCCTTCTCACAACTATTTATAGACATTCTAACTTTTCTAATTCACACTTTAACCCCTCCTTCCTTTGCTTTTGACCCCTCTTTTATCTTTTTCTTTACTTTTCTATTTTTCGTTTCCTTTAACGTTCTTTCGTTCCCGTATCCCTCGTTATCTCTCGTCTAGAATTTACCGTTACATTCCCTACTATTTGTTTCGTCGTACCTTTTTCTCGGTTATTACATTAGCACCCCCTTCATTGGTGATATCTTCAGATAAGCGTGATGTAACGACCCTGATTCGGGCCTAGCTGTTTTGGTGAAACGTGCTAAATAAAACAAAACGTTCGAATGTAAACTTAAAACATAGTTCGAAAACATTAAAGTTTAACAACATAATTTAGAGTGTTCTCCAAAGACCGGACTCTATCACCGGACAACCGACGACCTCTTCCCCATGCCCTTCTCATACCTCGTCCGCGTCACCTACAAAATCTGTAAAGCGGTCACAATTTGTTAAAGGAAACTTCACACACGCTACACATTATCTTTTCATTTCTTAATTAAACTGTACACACACGCGTGAATCATTCATTTTAACCGTTTTGTTATTTCCTTCTTCTTTTACCCTTATCATTCCCCTCAAACTTTAACTTTACTGTTGCCGAGAGTAACATACTCGATCCATGTCCCGCCGAAGCCAACCGTTAGTTGTTGGATGACTCGACGGGCCATATGCTTCCCTCCCCGGGTGGGTACTTAGGCGCTACCCATTTTTCCACCCGGATCCGTTCTGCCCTTTTCGTACGTGTCATTCCATCTTTGGAACTTATCGTTCCCTTCATCAGGCATGCCCTTCCTTTGGCGAATCGTGTACTAGGCACAATGCCGGGTTTGTTGGACGGTCCATCCTTCCTCACCCCGAGTCTTATTAACATTTATCTAGTTCATTCGTGTCTTTTCTTTCTTTTTTATTAACCCAATCCCGTTCCCTAAGTCTGAACCTTCCCTTACAATATTGTGTTCACTCCGCTTACCGTTTTCCTTCCCCCGTTATTGTCCCTTCGTGCTGCCCTGCATTTCGAAACATATCTTAGTTCTCGATTCTCGACGTTATTATCTTATTGTTAATTATGTGATTACCGTAGACCTTACGTATCCCTTCTCCCTTACGATCCGGCGTTGGAACGTGACGAAAACACCCGGTTCCTAGAATTTCCGCGATAATTCCCTTCAGAAACAAAATTTCGCGATAATTTCCTTCTCAGGGTCAAATCCGCGATAATTTCCTTCTTCGATATTTTATCGCGATAATTTCCTTCTTCGTTACAAATTCGCGATAATTTCCTTTTTCTTCGCAAATCTACGATAATTTCCTTCTTCGATATTTTCCGCGATAATTTTGTTCTTCGTTACAAATCCGCGATAATTTTGCTCTTCGTCACAATTATGTGACAATTTTTGCCTTGTTTCAAAATTCGCGATAATTCTCTTGCATCATTTATTTCGCGATAATTTTCTCTTTTGCGAGAATTTTCGTGTTTTGCAAGTTTTTTCGTGATTTTCCGTGGCTTAATGATAATTAACTCGTTTATGGGCCTCCCCGCCCCTATTTATGGACATCTTAACTTCTCCAATTCACATTTTGACCCCTCCTTCATTTAATTTTGACCCATCCTTTATCTTTTGCTTTACTTTTCTATTTTTCGTGTCCTTCTACGTTCTTTTATTTCCGTATCTCTCGTTATTCCATGTCTATACTTTACCGCTACATTCCCTACTATTTGTTCCATCATACCTTTTTCTTGGCTATTACACGTGATCCCCAACTTTTAGCTCCAGAGGTCTCCTTTTCGTGTCTGCCCAACTTTTGTATTGATCTTGTGCCGCCTTAATGTTCTTTCGTACCCCGGCCACCTTTTGAACGGTGACTTCTACCAATTATGTTCCCGTGGTCTTTCTCTCTCCAACTTTATCCCAGCATAGTTTTGTACGACACTTCCTCCTGTACAGGGCCTAATATGGGGCCATGTCAATGCTGCTCTGAAAACTATTATTGTATGCAAATTCTACCAGTGGTAGGAAATCTTCCCAACCTCCCTTAAACTCCAACACGCATGCCCGTAACATATCCTCCATAATTTGGTTGGTTCTCCCGGTCTAACCATCCGTATGTGGGTGGTAGGCTGTGCTCATGCTTAACTTAGTTCCGAGTGATTTCGGTAAACTTTGCCAAAATCTAGACGTGAATCTCGCATCTCGGATCTCGGTCTGACACAATATTTACTGGAACTCCATGTAACTTGACTATGTTATCCACGTATATTTTGGCTAGCCTGTCTACTCCGTATATTGTCTTCACCGCTAAGAAATTAGTAGCCTTTGTTAGGCGGTCAACCACTACCCATATTGCGTCGTTCTTCCGTGGGCTCTTGGGTAATCCAACTACAAAGTCAATGCCGATGCTATCCCATTTCCACTCTGGAATCTCCAAGGGTTGTAGCTCGCCTTCCGGGCGTTGGTGTTCGGCCTTAACTCGTTGGCAATTCTCGCATTTGGCCACAAAGTTTGCAATCTCATTTTTCATTCCATTCCACCACCAGTGAGTTTTTAGGTCTAGATAAATCTTAGTACTTCCTGGGTGAACTTAGAAGGCCGAACTGTGTGCCACTACCATAATCTTCTTTCTTGACTCTGGCCTATTTGGTACCCATATCCATTCATTAATTCTGATTAGCCCATCGCTTCCTTTGTTTATCTCTGAATTTTTTGGTTCCGGTTCCCTCTTTTCATGTTATAGGTTTCTCGGGGTCTGATATATGGGCCTCTAGTACTTCCTCTAGTATCAGTGTCCTTGCGGTAACAGTCCCTAATATGACTGTGGTCGATTCTACAACTTCCAATTGTAGGTTCTCCATTTCTTTTAACAATGTGTTTGCTAATTCGCAATGAGTTTTTCTGCTAAGTGCATCGGATACTTGGTTTGCTTTTCCGGGGTGGTACTGAATGTTCAGGTCATAATCTTTTATCAGTTCTAACCATCTCCGTTGTCTCATGTTAAGCTCCCTCTGGGTGAATAGGTACTTCAAACTCTTGTGGTCGGTGAATATCTCACACTTCACACCATACAGATAATGTCTCCAAATCTTGAGTGCGAATACCACCGCGGCTAGTACTAAATCGTGTGTCAGATAGTTCAACTCGTGTATCTTCAGTTGGCGGGATGCGTATGCTATGACCTTCTCACCTTGCATCAGTACACACCCGAGTCCTTCCTTCAAGGCGTCGCTGTATACAGTGAAGTCGTGTCCTGGTGTGGGTAATACGATTATTGGTGCAGATGTCAACTTCGTTTTGAGACATTCGAAACTCACTTCACACTTCTCATCCCATGTATACCTCATTTCTTTTTAGGTCAAGTTTGTCAACGGCTTGGCAATCCTTGCGAAATTATCAATAAATTTCCGATAGTACCCGGCTAATCCTAAGAAACTCCTTACTTCTCGAGCGTTTGTCTGTCTTGGCCAATTCATCACTGCATCTATCTTTGTTGGATCGACCGTCACCCCTCTTGCTTATATCACATGTCCTAGAAAAGCTATGCTGTCCATCCAGAATTCACACTTGCTGTATTTGGCATACAACTTCTCTTGTCTGAGAGTCGTAATACTATTCTCAGGTGTCGCTCGTGTTCTTCCCGGTTGCGAGAGTAAACTAGGATATCGTCAATGGATACCACTACGAACTTGTCTAGGTATTGGCGAAATACCTGATTCATCAAACCCATGAAGATCGCTGGGGCATTAGTCAATCCAAATGGTACTTCCGTACATTCGTAATGGCCGTATCTCGTTCAAATGGCTGTTTTTGGAATTTCTCCTTCCCTTACTCGGAATTGATGATACCCTGAAATCAAGTCTAAATTTGAGAACACCTCGTGCATTGTAACTAATAAAATAGATCGTCGATCCTGGGAAACGGATACTTGTTCTTTATCGTGACTTTGTTCAACCCCCGGTAATCGTAACACAGTCTTAACTCGCCGCTTTTCTTTCTAACAAATAACACCGTTGCTACCCAATGAGAGTTGCTTGGCCTAAGAAAACCTTTTTCCAATAGCGACTAAATCTGTTGTTTCAGTTCCTGCATCTGTCGTGGTGTCATTCGGTATGGAGCCTTGGAGATTGGTTGTGTTCCAGGGAGTAGTTCTATTTCCATTTCCACTTCTCTCTGAGGCGGTTGACCCGGTAGGTCGTCGGGAAATACATCATTGTATTCACAAACTATTGGAACTAACTTAAATGGTGTCCCTTCCTTCTCCACTGTGACAAATGCTAGCCAATTCGACCGATCCCTATACTCTCTATCCTCACCCATAATCAGTTTTCCGACCATGTCCTTTTCCCTTCCCGCGGCGTACTAAAAGTGATGGTACGTTCTCGACATTTCACTTGCGCATCGTACTTAGATAACCAATCCGTTCCTAGTATGCCATCGAATCCCATATCCCCTAACTCATTCAAAACTGCCTATGTTCGCACTGTATCCAATTCCACCGCGCATCCTTGATAGATTCTATTTGCTTCCCTTGCATCGGATCCCGGCGTCTTTACTTTGATTTTAGCGTTACTTCCCATTATCCCAAACCGTTTGGCTAACTTCTCCGACACAAACGAATGTGTCGCCCCACAATCAAATAATACGAAAGCTGTAAAGCCATTAATAAGTAGTGTACCTGCCACGACGTCTTCCGCCTCCGAGAACTGTTCCTTGTTCACATCGAACACTCGAGCATTTCTAGTAATCGTTTCCCTTGCCCTGTTTTTGGTTACCCCGGTTTCGATCCTTCTCTTCTTTGGGCATTCTTTGGCAATGTGTCCTTCCTGGCCGCACTTGAAATAACTATTGGTTCCTGCTCGGCATTCTCCAAAATGGTTCTTCCCGCATTTGGCGCACGCAGGCCTGATTGCGGGTCCTTGTGCCGATCCAAAACTCTCTGTAGTGACCTTTCTTTTCCACTCTCCCCGTCCCTGAACTTCATTCCTCGTAGAGCTTCTGTTGCGTTCCATGTCCATTCTTCGCAATCCTCCATCCACTCGGACTGCCGCTGCCACTAAACTCGAAAATTCTTCGTCGTCGTGGCCATACATAGTCGGTTTCACGCTTTCATTCAGACCTTCTCTAAAACGTTGCATCTTTTCTTGTTCACTCCCCATGATCTCGGGGGCATACCTGCCTAGATCTATGAATTCCTGCATGTACTCCATTACGGGGCGGTTTCCTTGAGTCAGTTTGTCAAACTCGGCCCTCTTATCCTTCTTAAGCCCTTTTGGCACATAATAATCCAAAAACGCATTCTTAAACTTCTCCCAAGAGATGGGTCCATCCTTCAAAAGTGATGCCGACATGCTTCCCCACCATCGGGTAGTACAACCGTCGAACCATAGCGGGGCCAGTCATGCCCTATGTTCCTCCGGGACTTCGATCAGTTCAAACTTCTCTTCCAAGCGAATAATCCAACCGGATACGTTCTGCCCTTTTCGTTCAAATCTTTCCATTTTTGGAACTTAACGTTCCCTTCATCAGGCATGCCCTTCCTTTGGTGAATCGTGTACTAAGCACGATGCCGGGTTCGGTCGGACGGTCCATCCTTCCTCACATTGAGTCTTATTAACATTTGCCTCATTCATTCGTGTCTTTTACTTTATTTTTTACTAACCCATCCTATTTCCCTAAGTCGGAACATTCCCTTACTACATTGTGTTCACTCCGCTTACCGTTTGCTTTTGCTCGTTATAATCCCTTCGTGCTTCCCTACATTTCGTAACGGGTCTGAGTACTCGATTTCCGACGTTATCATCTTATTGTTAACTATGTGATTACCGTAGACCCTATGTATCCTTTTCCTCTCATGATTGGGCGACGAAAACGCCCAAATTTAGTATTTTCCAGATAATTCACTTCATCCTCGAAATCCATGACAATTTTGTGTTTAGGACCAAATCTGCGATAAATTGATCTTCAAAATTTCCGCGATAATTTGTTTTTCAAAATTTCCGCGACAATTTTGCTCTCTGCTTACAAATCTGCAACAATTCTCTTTGCACCAAATTCGTGACAATTTTGCAAGGCCCAAAATATGCGACATTTTTCTCTTTCGCGACAATTTTCGTGTTTTTTTGGGTTTTTCACGTATTTTCTTGGCTTAGTGATAATTAACTTGGGTTTGGGCCTTCCCACCCCTATTTATAGACATTTTAACTTCTCTAATTCACCTTTTGACCCCTCCTTTATCTTTTGCTTTACTTTTCTATCCTTTCATTTCCTTTTTTGTTCTTTCATACCCGTGCCCCTCGTTATTCCTTGTCTAGACTTTACCACTATATTCTATAATATTGTTCCATCATTCCTTTTTCCTGGCTATTACATCAAATGTAACGACCCGCCTTTCCGTTTGCACGATATTGTCCGCTTTGGACTTGGTTGACCCTAATGACACCCACCTAGTCCTCACGGTTTTACTTTTTCACTAGCCCCCACACTTCCCAGTCGGTCACCCATCCCTGAATTGCTCCAGGGTGAGCACGCTTAACTTTCCAGTTCTAACATTCCGCTTGCCACTTTGCTAGGGAACATGCCTCGTGCAGCGGAAGACGAATCACTATATTTAATCTCTGATCGTTTCCCGTCTATAGCCGATGTAGGGATTCGCCTAAGGTGCCCTCTCTCTCGCATCCCCGAGGGGTCCTTACACTCTAGGACCCAATGCCATAGATGCAACTAAGGTCTATAAGGGAACCACAGTAGAAGTCGGTTCCGTAAGGATGGAAGCGACTAAATTGAAATAGGGTGCATGGGGTTCGACGCGATATTAGAGAAGGATTGGATGTCGAAGTAAGACACACATGTAAAATGTCAGGAATGCACAATGACCTGTAGCACACCCCGGGAAGGAAAATGGGACTTATTTGGGAAACCTATTGAGATTGGAGAGGAAGGATTCGATAAATGGAGTGCACTGTTGGCATTTGTGACAACGGAAGAAAAGGGAATACGTTAGAGGTAGTTTCAGTGGTTGGTCCAGTATGCTGATGTGTTTCCCGAAGAGTTTAAATGGAAATAGAACTTCTCCTCGGCACCGAAACGATTTCGAAACACCAAACCAGATGGCACCTCGAGAGATGCAAGAACTTAAAGGGCAAAATGAAAATCTCATGGAGAAGGGATTTCTCAGTCCAAGTAACTCCCAATGGGGATCCCTGATAATATTTTTCCAAAAGAAGGGAGGAGAATTGAGACTATGCTACGACAACAGTGAATTGAGTAAAGTCACGATAAAGAAAAGATACCCACTGCCAAGAATTGACGACCTATTTGATCAGTTACAAGGCACAAAAGTTTTTTCAAAGTTGGATTGGAGGTCATGCTACCACCAAGTCCGAGTTCCCAAAAAGGCTATTCGGACGAGGTATGGCCATTACGAATGTACAGTGGTTCCCTTCGGACATACCAATGCCCAGTAGTATTCATGGATTTGAAGAACGGAGTGTCCCGTTAGTACCTGGATAAATTTGTTGCAGTTTTCATCTACGACATCCTGGTTTATTCACGAAATCGGGAATAACATGAACAACACTTGAGGACAGTGCTACAGATTTTGAGAAAGGAGATGTACTCCAAATATAGCAAGTTCGAATTCTGGATGAACAACATAGGTTTTCTAGGGCACATAATATTGGCAGATGGAGTTATGGTGGATTCAACAAACGTTGAGGCCTTGACAAAATGGCCAAGACCAACGAACGTTCGGGAAGTCAGTAGCTTCCTCAGACTAGTAGGGTACTATAGGAAATTTGTAGAGGGCTTCTCCAAAATAGCAAACCAATGAAAAATCTGACCCGTTAGGAAGACAAGTATATATGGGACGATGAGTGCGAAAAAAGTTTCGAAAACCTCAAGATGAAATTAACGCCAGCTCTAGTTTTAGTGCTACCAACGCGTGAACAAGATTTTGTCGTATATAGTGATGCCTCGAAGAAGGGACTTGGATGCGTATTGATTCAAGAGAAAAATGTCATATCATACACTTCTCTTTAATTAAAGATACATGAAGTGAATTACCCGACCCACGATGTAGAACTGGCCACAGTGGTGTTCGGACTTAAGATATGGAGACACTATCTGTATGAGGTTAGATGCGAGATATTCACCGACCATAAGAGCTTAAAACACTTATTCACCCAGAATGAGATGAACATGCGACAGCGGTGATGGTTAGAGCTAATCAAGGACTACGACATGGATATCCGGTACCACCTGGGAAAGGCAAACCAGGTGGTAGACGCGATGAGCTGAAGGAACTAGAAAGTTTTAACGAAAGCATTAATAAATGAAATGGAGGGCTTACAATTGGAGGTAGTAGAGTCTACCACGGTGATGCTAGGGGCGCTTAGGGCGAAACCCGGTATAGTTGAGAAGGTAATAGAAGCTCAGAGAATAGACATCAAAAATCACGCGACCGGGAGGGAGGATTAAATACCAAGGATGTAATAGACAGGAAAAAGGTATGTTAGAACAATAGTAAGGACTATAGTGGTAATGTATAGACGAGGAACAACGAGGGATACGGGAATGAATGAACGATAAAGTAAACAAAAAGATAGAAAAGGCCTATAAATATAGGTGAAAATACCCAAAACCAAGTCACTTATCACTAACCCACGAAAAACGTATGGAAAATCCGAAATCAAGAAATTATCGCGGATTTTCAGGGCATAAATTATCAAGAATTTTTGAGAGAACAACATTATCGCGGAAAAATCGAGCTTACAACTTTATCGCGGAAAAATCCTTAACGTCAAAATTACCGCGGATTTTTATTAGCGCTCAAACTATTGAGAATTTTTGAAGGAAGCAAATTATTGCGGAAATGCAGAATTACAAGTTTGTCGCGAAAATATAAACCACAAACCTCATTTTTATCGCAGATTTCAAGGACAGAGTAATTTTATCGCAGAAACTTACTATTAGGGTGTTTTCGTCGCGTTCCAACGTCGGATCATGATAGAGAAGGATACGAAGGGTCTACGGTAACCAAACAGTTAATATTAAGATAATAACATCAAAAATCAAATAATGAGATATCTTACGGATTGCAAGGAATCACAAAAGGATTATAACAAGTGAGAGCAACAGGTAAGCGGAGTTAACACAATGTAGTAAGGGAATGTTCCGACTTAGGGAAACGGGAAGGGTTAGTAAGAAAGAAAGTAAAAGACACGAATGAATGAGGCAAGTGTTAATAAGACTCGGGGTGAGGAAGGATGGACCGTCCGACCGAAACCGGCATCGTGCTTAGTACACGATTCGCCAAAGGAAGGGCATGCCTGATGAAGGGAATGATGAGTTCCAAAAACGGAAATGGCAGAACGGATCCGGGTGGAAAAAGGGGTAGCGCCTAAGTACCCACCCGGGGAAGGGAAGCATATGGCTAGTCGAGTCAACCAACAGCTAACGGTTGGCTTGGGCGGGACATGTACCAAGCGTGATACTCTCGGCAACAGTAAGGTTAAAGGATGAAGGGAATGATAAGGGTAAAAGACTAAGAAGAAGAAAATTAGAAAATGATTAAAAGAAACGACTTACGTGTGCGTATATGATTTATTTAAGAAATGAAAGATGAATATAGCACGTCTGAAGTTTCCTTTAATAGATTGTGACCGCTTTACAGATTTTGTAGGTGACACGGATGAGGTATGAGAGGGGCAAATGAAGGAGGTCGTCGGTTGTCCAGTGATAGAGTCCGGTCTTTTTGAGAATACTCTAAAATTATGTTGCTAGACTTTGATGCTTTTGAACTTTGTTTTCAGTTTACGTTCGAATGTTTCGTTTTATTTAGCACGTTTTTACCAAATCAACTAGGCCCAGATTAGGGTCGTTACAAAGGATGAGAGTGTAAGCAGGGGAACCGACGAAATGCTTAGATTGAAGGGGCGAATATGGGTACCAAATAGACGAAAATTAAGAGACATAATAATGTGAGAGGCACATAGTTCTGCATTCTCAGTTCACCCAAGAAGTAACAAAATGTGCCGAGATCTTAAAACACACTGGTGGTGGAAAGGAATGAAAAACGAAATTGCAAATTTTGTAGCTAGATGCGATACATGTGAACGAGTCAAGATGGATCATCAACGCCGGTGGGGCGAGTTACAACCTTTATAAATTCATGAATGGAAGTGGGAAAGTATAGGTATGGACTTTGTGGTATGATTAACCAAAACCCAATGGAAAAATGACGCTATATGGGTGATGGATTATCGTTTGACAAAAGCAACACAATTTCTAGCCATAAAGACAACGTATGGAGTAGACCAACTAGCGAAAATATATTTGGATAACATAGTGTGAGATAGAGACCCTAGATTCACTTCAAGAATTGGCAAAGCCTAGAGAAATGACTGGGAACAAAGCTAACAATGTGTACATCCTACCTTCCCCAAACGAAAGTTAAGACCGAGAGGACGAATGAGAAAATGGAAGATATGCTCCAAGCATGTGTACTAGAATGCAAGGGAAGTTGGGAGCAATTCCAACCATTGGTGGAGTTCGCGAACAATAACAGTTTCCAAAGTAGTATTGGCTTCGCACCGTACGAGGCCTTGTATGGACGGAAATGTTGAACCCCCTATGCTGGCACCGTACGAGGCCCTGCATGATTCATAAGAATATGAAGATAGCGTAAGATCAGTATAATAGTTGAACATACGTAAAAAGGAGACCCCTAGAACTAAACGTGGGGGATCGTCTCTATCTAAGAATAGCACCAATGATGGGAGTACTGCGTACCACATGTAAGGGGAAACTGGGCCCCCAATACATTGGACCATATGAAATAGAACGGAAAATTGGAAATCTGGCCTATCAATTGAAGCTCCCTGAAGATATGGGATGGATACACAACGTATTTCATGTTTCGTAGTTGAGGAAAAGCTTGACCAAGGGAATTCACAAACAAGTAGGGGAACATAAATTAGAGCTAGCCCCGAACTTGATGTATGATGAAGTACCCATAAAGTTTCTCGTGAGGGAGGAAAGGAAACTGAGAATCAAACTGATCCCCATGGTGAAAGTGGAATGGTTGAACCACAGAGAACGGGAAGCCACATGGGAGACGGAACGTGGGATAAACCTAAGAGCACCTAGACTAATGGAAGATTGGCACGCACGAGTTTTGCGATGAAACTCAAATAAGGATTGAAAGATGTGATGACCCGGAAAAAGGTATCACAGATAAATGTCATTAGAGAAAGTTAGGATACTTAAACTAATGTAGACAATGGATAGGGGAGTGGAAAAATAAGAAATGAATACTAAAGGGGAGAAAAGTAAAAGAGATTAGGAAGGAGGTGTCAAAATGCAATTAATGAGAGTTAAAACACCTAGAAATACATGATAAAATGGCCCAAGGAAGGTCATTTAGCACTTTGACACCAAAAAAACCTAGGAATGAGCAAATTCATCGCCGATTTTGGTCAAGGCATAATTCATCTCAAATTTTTGAGAAGAAATTCACCGCGGAAAAGTAACGGACAAATTCATCGTGGATTCTGGACAAGGCATAATTCATCGCGTATTTCTGAAGAGGAAATTTATCTTGGAAAATTAATGGCCAAATTCATCGTGGATTCTGGCCAAGGTATAATTCACCGCATATTTGTGAAGAAGATATTCACCGCTGAAAATTGACAAGCAAATTCATCGCAGATTATAGGGGTAAGGTAAATTCATCGCAGAAATGGAATACAAGGTAATTCATCATGGATTTGCTTGCAGAGGTGTATTTCATCGTGGATTTTGGGTAAAAACAGGATGCTCGAATAGAAGCCAATCCCGGAACTTGTATAAAGTGAGTATCGTAGACGTATAGTGGAGTAATGGGTAACGAACTAACGTAATAAAGATATATGTTAACGTAGGAAAGTTTAATATGATGATTTATGAATACACGAGGGACAAAAGAAGATACCGAGTATCGCATTGATAAAGTAATCGGAGTTAACACATAGGTAAAGGAGGTTTAATAAGAATGAATGCTAATAAGACTCGGGGTGAGAGAGGATGGACTGTCCGACCGAACCCGGCATTGTGACTAGCACACGATTCGCCAAAGGAAGGGCATGCCTGATGAAGGGGATGATAAGTTTCAAAGATGAAAGATACGTACGAAGAGGGCAGATGGACCCGGATGAGAAAAGGGGTAGCGCATGCGTACTCAATCGGAGAAGGTCCCCGTGTGTGAGGCACACGAGCCACCCTAGTAGGAGTAAAACATTTACGCCAATCTAAGGATTGTATGAGATAATTACAGGTGCAAGTTTATAGGTAGAAGAATATGTGACAACCAATAGTTGAGGCCCATAGGTTCTTGTTGAAACTCGAGTATATTATAGTAATTAGGGCACTACTTAAGGCCCACATGTGCTTGTTGAGAAGCGAATTATGAAATTAAGTGGGGCGCCATTTGAGGCCCGTGATTAACGGGTGCTCTTTCAGACCGAGAAATTAGTGTGATATCATATTTATAGAGAAATCCTGCCCAATTGATAAGTTTCATGCCCAGGAACCCACTTCCACTTGATTCAGCCCAATATACTCAAATAATATTTAATTAAATCGGAATAAATGTCATACTGCCCTGGAATTTCGGAAATGCATGTCGATTGAGAATTTGCTGAAAATGTCGGTAAGATAATACCGGAAAACCTCGTAAAATAATTCCTTGCTTCCAGATATCGAATATATAGCCTACCCTGTCTTTAATACTTACCGGCACGCCCTCGGATTCTAAATTACCAAAATACCCTTGCTCCGTTCGGGACAAAATATGCTCGAAATTGATGAAAACGTTAGTGAAATGCTCATATATAGGCCTGAGAGGTCCGAATTACGAGAATACCCCCAAATATATACAATGCCGTAAATATACGAGAATATCGATAAATATATGAGAATACCAAAAATGTCATCTAGCCACGTCAGACGAGCTCCCGGGATGTCATAATACCAAAAATGATCTCCCGAGTAATATCAATAGTCCCCTGGTTTTCAGATTCAGATTCTAAGTCGTAAAGCATATCATATTAGCTTGTCCCGAAAGTTGATAATCGTTCGGGATTTTATTTGAGAAAACCGTGGTTAGGGTTGAAAATGATTTGCAGACGCGATCCTTGGACACTAAAAACGTCAGATTCTGAGGTCGAGCGAAAATCTCGGGATTTTTCCACTTGGGGGTCCGCCCCTATAATTACCTTTGCGTCACCATGTAACAACGCCATTTCGCACAAACTCAGCACTCTCGAGACATTTCGAACGAAATCTGCGTGTAACGACCGTAATTTGGGCCTAGTTGTTTTGTTAAAACATGATAATTAAAACAAAAATATTCGAAAGCAATTTAAAACATAGTTCAAAACATTAAAGTACGACTGCATAATTTAGAGTGTTCTCCGAAGGACCGGACTCTATCACCGGACAACCGACGACCTCCTTCCCCGTCCC
>RWGZ01001000.1:308922-321261 GCA_009725065.1 Utricularia reniformis | reverse complement strand
ATGAAATAATCATATCCATATTAGAAATCCAAAAATAACGGATTCTGGATAATAAGAAATATTGTTTGTCCGTCGATAATTTGAACAGGGAAATAATTATCGAAACTGATCTCCACCGTTGGGAACATAGCACAATGTCTCGTGAATAATATATGCAAAATTCATAATAATCCAAAGGTGAAATAAAGCACTACATATAGAATATCACAACTCAATATATCAGAAAACGCAGATTGAAACTTTAAAAGTTCGTCGTGAATTTAAAACCGAAATAGAATTCAAAATCAATCTCCACCGTCTCGAACATTAATCAATACGTCTAGACTAATATAAATAAATTTCAGAAACATCCAACGGTCCAATTATGCAAACTAAATAGAATACCCGAACATCGCATTAATATAGGATTAGAAATAACAACCATATATTCGGATAGTAAACCGAAATATGAAAGTACCATAAAAACTGCTTTCAACCAATCAAAAGACCGAAAGATATGTATCAAACCATGCTAAAAATTTCAGAACAATCCGATGTTACAACTATGAGATTCGAATCGAAAAACCAACTTTTGTATACTTCAAAAATCAGAAACAGTCACTTGTAAACCAACTTTAATTCGAAAATCCAAACGATCATAAAATTAGATCTTTACCGTTCAGAGCCGAGATAAATATGTTTACAACTATATATCAAAATTTCAGACCGATCCAATGGTTCAATAATCAGAAACAAACTTAATACCGAAGCTGCGCTGAATCGAAAATATATTCGTGTTTTCCATCCTATACTCCGGATAAAAACTCAATGGGACTAAAAAAGTCCCCACGGACGGCGCCAATGTTATCGTTGCTAAAAATCCGCAATAACAAAATTTAGACCCCATTTTACGGATAGGGGTCGAACGAAAAAGTAATACGAAAGCAAGAAGTAAAAAAACACGATTTTAGTAGGTGGAAAACCTTTCTGTAAAAGAAAGGATAAAAAACCACCCCGGCCGTAGCTTTTGAATCCACTATAAACGTCAAGTTCATAGATTTACAATAAGAGAACATGATGTAGAAAACCAAAGAAAAAAGATCATGTTTTGATGGCCGTAGTCGTAGGTTTCCCTGCCGAAAATGATAAGAATAGCGGCCTCCTCCTTAGGTCAAGAGTCCAAGCTCTCCTCCTTAACACTTTAACCATGTTTATATAGGTGATTTGTCCAGCCCAATTATAACTCACTAGGCCCACCAATAATGGAGTCCAATAAATAATGACCCATTAATATCTAAATTAGGCACATGGGTCCAGTAAATAAGTAACCCGATCCAAATACCACGATAAGTTATAAACAATGTCAATCATCAAAATATCTCAATCTGCTTCATTTCTCAACTCCGGAATGACTATATAAAAATATATGTGATCTAGTCTAAAAATATGTTGGGTATTTATTTTTAGATCAGTCAATTTATAATTTATTAGTAATTTAAATTGTTGTGGGGACACGAGCGATATACGAGGTTGGGCCCACAATGTGTGGGCTTACGTCCTCGGGAGAGCAAAGCTCTACCTTGGTTTCCACTATAATATTAGGAGAATACAATTACAATGAGATGATAATGATAATACGGGCGAAAACGGCTCGAAAAACGATCAAATCTGCAGTCGCGTTCCACTGGACGCGAGTGAACAGTGCAGACAGACAGGCTGGGCGCGACCAACGCGGTTGGGCGCGAGAGGACTACTGGTCGCGGGTGGTCACTGGTCGCGACTGGTTGAACTACCCATTAGTCGCGACTGGTGCTGTTTTGTCGCGGATAAAGGCTGGTCGCGACTAGGTGAGTCTAGTCGCGGCTGGGTGGGTTTGGTCGCGAGTCTGGGTTCAGGTTTTGCCATGGGAAACGCGATAAAAGTCCAAATCCTGTCCAAGTGCACTGGACCTTGTATTTATAGAGAAATCCAACCCAACTCCACTTACTTGAGCCCATAAGCCTATTTACTCCACCAAGCCCAAAATAATTAAATATTATCCAATTATAATATAACAAACGCCATGTTGATCCCGAAGCTTAGGGAACCAATCCCGGACAAGATATTAGTCGGAAATACGATTAGAAAATTTCCGAAAACCTCGTATGTCAGTTATTTGCCTCCAAAAAGTGAATACGCAGCCGCATAACATCATTGCACCCGACCGGTGCGCTCCCGGGTGGCAAATTACGAAAATACCCCTGGCCCCGTCCGGGGCCGAAATGACCCGAAACATCTCAAAATGCTTACAGAAGCTTTATACGTGGTCCGGTGAGCCAGAATTGCGAGAATACCACTTGAGAATGCCATCCGATAAAAATATGAAAATACCGAAGATACCAATAATCACGTCGGACGAGCCCCCGGGTAAGGATAAACACAAGGGAATATACCCGGGTAATATCAATAGTCCCCTGGTTTTCAGATTCAGAGTCTGAGTCGTAAAACATATGACAACAGCTCGTCCCGAAAGCCGATTATCGTTCTGTAGCCTCGCCGAGGAAATCCTTAGCACGGTTTAAACTCTCTCGTCGATACGATCGTTTTGACACTAAGTACGTCAGATTCTGAGCTCGGGTGAAAATTTCGGGATTTTCCGACTCGGGATTCTGCCCCTATAAATACGATGTTCGCTCCTCACAATTCACTCTCTCGCGCGGACTCCTGGACACTCGCGACCAATCGGACTTTCGCGACCAACCGTATTACTGTGACACTTGCGACAAATCATCATACTGTACCACTCGCGACATATCGCTGCAGGGCTTCTCACGACCAATCGTATTACTGTGCCACTCGCGACCAAACTCAGTAAGTCGCGACTCGCAGATCAGACTTATAACTTAAACTAGGAACACTGTGCTACTCGCGACGATAACTCGCGAGTACAGTACCATTCGCGACGAAACTTCAATTGGTCGCGACTCGGACTTAAAACTTGTAATATTAATTTCAAAAAATAAATTTAAATTTAAATTTACCAATGTCTTCCGATCGCACCGAATCTTCGGGCTCTGCCACCTCATCCTCAAACCATTCGGACTCCTCATCCAATCCGAGAAGTTTCGATTCGATCTCAGCCCCTTTTTTTCCTTGCCTTTCCACTGTAAATTCTCATTTTTTCGAGAGGGTAACTCATCTTGAAAACACCCTCGGCCCTCAAAGCTCCGCGGTTAAAGCCCTTAAGTCCGTTAACCAACCTCATCGCATGCATGCTCGGAAGTGGAGATCGATTCTTGAGTGATATTATTTCCCTTCCGACTGTGTGCTATATCAACCAGAACCTAATGACCGTCACCCACACTGTTTCTCTTGAGCGATATTATTTCCCTTTCGCCACCCACACTGTTTCTCTTGAGCACTTAGAATGTGGCATTCGCTTCCCTCTCCATCCTTTCCTTGTAGAATTGCTATCGCATCTACAAATTCATCTTTTTCAACTAACCCCAAACTCAGTTTCTCTCGTCGTCGTCTTCATAATATTTATGGAGGTGAATTGTATCCCTCCAACTATAGACCTTTTCTTCCAAATATTCTATATCGATGCTGCCGTCAATTTTGGTGCCCAGGGTTGTATATTTTTCCGGCCGCGGCACAAGACGAGCCCGTTCCCTTTTTCTGCACCCCACTCCAACCACGACTGGAAGAAACATTTCTTCTTCGTTTGCAGGGTGGGGGATACGAGGCTGTCACCCTTGAGCCTTCCTTGGCGGTTCCCCGTTGAAGGGGAACCATTTTTTCCTGAAGCCTACGGCCCTCTTCCTCGGGCGGCCCTTCCGAGACCTCTGAGGAAGGCACTCCTCGATTGCTCTAGGTCTGACGGCGCTGATTGGACCGTGAAGACCTTATTTTACGCCCAGATCTTGGTTGCTTCCAACCTCCTTCCGGTCCCCCCCATTTTAGTAGAGAACTACTAGGTATCTGAACCGTATATTTATATAGGGGCTAAATTTGATAACTCTTCTTTGATAGGATCGAAACTTAGGAACTTGATTTAACTTGTTTCAAATTTCAACTTCGCGTTTCTCACTTAACTTACGTGTTTTGCAGATAACATAATGGCTCCAGCTAAGGATCCAACAAAAAAGGGGGACCGGCTGAATTTCCTCCGTGACCTTCTTGCGGAGGATGATGAGCTCATTTTCGAGGCGCCACCGGGGACTCGGAACCGAACTGCCGCGGCCGAGCTGGCATCAAGTTTACAAGAATCGGCATCCCCGACTGCGGAAATAAGATGTGACATTCCTCCACCACCACAACCTGCTGCAGCGGTGGCCAATCCCGAGCCGGTAAATGAGGATCCGGCTGCAGCAATTACTGAGAGTCCCGAAGACCTAATCCCCTTGTCTCGGCGATTAGGATACGCGGTTGAGGAGCCCACCCCCGATGAAGGCATGTACGACCTTGCCGAAACATTAGTGGATATCATCGGGGACGACGAGGAGGGCGAGATTAGCGAGGACCAACCGATGGACCCGGTGGTGGAGGAAATATGCCAAGAAATCCGCCCGGAGGGAGAGACCGGCCAAGGCACTCGTCCGGACAAGGGGAAAAGACCGGTGGAGGATCCCACCGTCTTGGAGATCGCGGAACCCAATAGAAAGAGTGGGTTAACCGCCGAATTTATCGACACCTTCCGTATACATGACATCCCGAGACTGACGGTTAAGGAATGGCTCGATATGGGACGCCGGGCCCCCTTTGTATTGATAAAGGATGGACTCACCTTTCGAATTCCGAGATGTGACAACGTGTCGAGTCGGCCGGCCCTGGCATACTTGGAGCGGAACCCAGAGTTGCCGCCTCGTGGTCGGGATGACCACACAGTGTTTACCGACATTGGTCGGTTAATGAGTCAGACCGCGACGATGCGTCGTGCCATTGGGGAGGTTCGTCGCGACACTAACGATGACTTCTTTATAACTTCATTTCAGATGGAGCGCACCATAATCGAGTTGGGCACCGCAGCTGCAGTAGGGGAATATTGTATGCTCAGACATTCGGAGTTTGACTCGCTAGACATTATTGGGGAGCAAACCAAAAAGGCGGCGGAGAAGCTGATGCAGAATCAACGAGATAAGCATGATCAGGAGATGGCAGCACTCCGAGAAGAGCATAGCAAGGTGATCGAGTCTTTACTTCGAGCTCATCGCAGCGAACTGACGGAGAACTCCGCCTTCCACATCGGGCAAAGGCATGCCCTTGAACAATCCATAGAGACCCTCAAGGTGAATGAGAAGTACGCATAGGACAAGTTAAAGGAGATCCGAGAGCAAACTGAGGAGAAACTGAGGAAGGTCAAAGAAGAAAATGCGGCCGATAAAAAAGCTCTCGGGAAAGCCATGGAGGAGGTCAAAGAACTAACTACAAAGACTGAAGGCCTCCAATCTATCACCGATCGACTCCGGGCACGAATCACCAAGTTGAAGTCCCAGATTAACGACTGCTTCCGAAAGTTAATATGGGAGTACACAGTACACTCCCCTACTTTCCTGAATCTAGGGGAGTTAGCTAATGCCAAGTCGAATGTCCTGTACTTCTTAAGAGGGAGTGTCCAGACGCAGGGAGTCTTGGGCATGTCCCTTATAGCTGAAGAGAAAAAGAAACTCGACCCAAGACTCACCGGGAAGTTCGAGCCTGTACCCGGTGAGGACATGTTGGATTGTTCACATGATCCGTTTGGGGCGCTACATTTCAACTTGGATGAAGATCTTCACCAGTAGCTCTACTCGGAGGATGTCGAAACAGAAGAGGGCCCATCTCCGGATTCTTTTACAAGGTTGGCTACTTTATTTCCGGAGCCAGTGGGCCCCCTCGTGGCGGAGCTCCTGAAAGATGATGATGTGATGGCGGCGTATGACCCTCAGATATATACTCCCGCTAGTGTGACTGGAGTAAGGGAGCGCCACGAAGACGAAATGGCAAGGTTCGCCTCCAAGAAGTTGGCCACTGCGAGGCCTCAAGAAAAAGGCGTTAACCCTTCATTTTCCCAAAAAATAAAGCTGGTGAAAAAGCGCCCCAGTGGGCCTGGTGAATGCTCAGGCTCCTAGAAGAATAAGAAATAAACTTCCATATATGTTTTCTTCACTTTTGTATTTTCTCCCCATTTTGTATTCCCCATGTGTATAAAATTCGTTTTTGTTTTCCTTTCAATTTCTCCACTTTACTTTTAACAAAGAATCCATAGAATTGTTGAAATTCTCTCGTCAATACGATCATTTTGACACTAAGAACGTTAGATTCTGAGCTCGGGTGAAAATTTCGGGATTTTTCGACTCGGGATATCACCCCTATAAATACCCTGTACGCCCTTCACAACTTACTTTCTCGCGCGGAATCCCTTGCTCTCGCGACTTATCGTAGATACTGTGCATTCCGCGACTTAACGCAAACTGTGCTATCCGCGTCTTATCGCAACTTGCGACTTCCAAACTTCAACAAACTCGCGAGTACTGTGCCAGTCGCGACCATAACACGCGACTGCTTGGACAAGACTTAGAACCATAACTCGTGAGACTGTGCTTATCGCGACGTATCGACCAAACCTCGCGACTTAAAGACTTAAACAATAATTCTCACGACTTTTCGCCAATAACTAGCGAGACACTTTATTAAAAATTGAAAAAATAATTTCAACAAATAAATTTGAATTAAATTTTACCAATGACTTCCGATCGTACCGAATCCTCGGGCTCCGCCACTACTTCATCCTCATATCATTCGGACACCTCATCCAGTTCTGGGAGTTTCGATTCGATCACAACCCCTTTTCCTCCTTGCCTTTCCACAATAAATTCTCATTTTTTCGAGAGGATCGCTCGTCTCGAAAAAACCCTCGGCCCACAAAGCTCCGCGGTTAAAGCCCTCAAATCTTGTAACCAACCTTATAGCATGCATGCTCGGAAGTGGGTTTCGATTCTTGAACAGTATTATCTCCCTTCCGACTGTGTCTTATACCAACCTGAACTTACCGACCGTCTTTTGACGTCTCCGATCGCCACACACACTTTTTGTTTGGAATATTTAGAGTGTGGCCTACGTTTCCCTCTTCATCCTTTCCTCGTAGAATTGCTCTCGCATCTACAAATTCACCTTTTCCAACTGAACCCCAGTTCAATTTCTCTTGTCGTCGCCTTCATAATATTCATGGAGGTGAATTGCATTCCTTTGACCATAGACCTTTTCATTCAAATCTTCTACATTAGTACTGCCGCCAATTTTGGTGCCCAAGGTTGTATATTTTTCCGCCCGAGGCACAAGACAAGCCCGTTCCCCTTTTCTACCCCCCACTCCAATCACGACTGGAGGAAATACTTCTTTTTTGTTTGTGGTGTGGGGGATACGAGGCTGTCTCCACTGAGTTTTCCTTGGCGGTTCCCCGATGAAGGGGAACCATTTTTCCCGGAAGCCTACGACCCTATTCCTCAGACGACCCTTCCGAGACCTCTGAGGAAAGCACTATTCGATTGCGCTAGGTCGGACGGCGCTGACTGGACCGTGATGACCTTATTCTACGCCCCGATCTCGGTTGCTTTCAACCTTCTTACGGTCCCTCCCCATTTTAGTAGAGAACTACTAGGTATCTGAACCGTATATTCATATCGGGCTAAACTTGATAACTCTTCTTTGATAGGAAAGAACCTTAGGAACTTGATTTAACTTGTTTTGATCTCGTCTAAAAATGTTTTAGAATGTTTGTTTATGATCAGTCAATGTTTAATTACTCGAAATTTAATTGTTGTGAGGACACGAGCGATATACGAGGTTGGGCCCACAATGTGTGAGCTTACTTCCTCGGGAGAGCGAAGCTCTACCTTGGTTTCCACTATAATAATCAAAGGATACAATTACAACGATGTGATAATAACAATCCAGATGAAAAAGGTTCGAAAAACGATCGAAAAACTCCGTTACGCCCGAAATAGAAGCAGTCGCGAGTTGTGGTCAACAATTCGCGAATCCCAGCGATAACCCGCGACCAGCAACGATAAGTCGCGACTAGCAACGATAACTCGCGACCAGCAACGATAAGTCGCGACCAGCGACGATAAGTCGCGACTAGCAACGTAACTCGCGACCAGCAATGATAACTCGCGAGCTGTGGTATTCAACAAGAGCTCTCGGGAATTTTTGTCAAAAAGTCGAGACTGGGGCATTATCTCGCGAAAACGGAAGCCTTGGGAAGCGTGCCAACAGTCTGAACCCTTTCTGGGGCCTAGGGTCTTATATTTATAGAAAAACTCAGCCCAATAAGTGAACTTAAGGTCCAAAAGCTCAATCTTAGTCAAATTAGCCCAACTTACTTAGAAAATATCCAATTAATCTGGAATAAGTGTCACAGCGCCACGGAACTTCGGGACTCCATCCCGATCGAGAGTTTAGTCGGTAATGCGATGAGAAAAATACCTGAAAACCTCGTATATCAGTTCTTTGCCTCCAAATAGTGAATACGCAGCCACATAACATCATTGCACCCGGCCGATGTGCTCCCGGTTGGCAAATTACGAAAATACCCCTGGCCCCGTACGGGCCTGAAATAACCCAAAGCATCTCAAAACACTTACAGAAGCCTTATATGGGGTCAATCATGCCTGAATTACGAGAATAACCTCGAGAACGCCTCGCGATAGACATATAAAAATACCGAAAATTCCACATAGCCACGTCGGACGAGCCCCGAGCTTAACATAATTACATAAATAACATCGGACAATATCAATAGTCCCCTGGTTTTCAGATTCAGATTCTGAGTCGTAAACCACATTATATCAGCTCGTCTAGAAATCTAGAACTCGTTCATTAACTTTTTAACAATACCATGAATAAGGTCAAAGTCATCTTGTTATTACTAACGGAATCAGATTTCGAGATGAATTGAGAATCTCACGCTTCTTCAACTCGGAGTGTATGCTCTTGTACGTATCACTTTTTACATTGCATACTAGTGCGCTTCGTTATTGACAGAAACTGTGATGCATCGCTTCGATTTGTTATTATTACTCGATCGAATTTAGAAAATATTTCTCAACGGTCATGAAGACGTGGGGCTCGAGCTTTCCTCTTAGTCAAAGTCCCGCTTTTCATAACTTTGAGGGTTTGCTCGACTCCTTAACTTCGCAATTTAATTTTGTTCCCGTCGTGATTGTAACTCTACGAACTCAAGCTCATATATCTTTCCCCTGCATATGATATCCCCATGTTCCAGAAAGAACATCACTTTCTCACATCCGCCAGGAGGTCGGACTTACTCCATTGTCATTCTCACTATTTCGGGGGAACTATTATAAGCTTACGGTAGATCATGTGCATCTTATATATGCAGCTCAATTACCGGCTATCTGTAAAGGCTATCGTCTATATAGCATGCTTGCATTCTTAGTAAAGGGCCATTGAAATAAGCAAGGCATTGTTTAAACATGAAGAGTAACATTTGAATTCGAGGTCGAGTTCCCAACTTTGATGCGAAATGATGACTTATTGTCTCATCTAGCCGAATTCTAAGTATACAATGTAGGGCTCAACTGGATAATAGCTTTGACGCTCATCGAATATTATATAAACATACCGATCGAGTTAGGGTCGTTACCTTCCCTGTATTCCTACATCCCAAATATATATTATCTAAGAATTAAGATTCATTCTGAAGTAAGTATTTATCACTGGGAGAAGTTCGCCTCGGAAGATACTAGCTTAACTCTATTGAATACGAGATGAGTAAACCGAGAAGCCTCGACTGGGCAATAAGATACTAGGGCAATAAAGTGAAATTACCTTATAAGTAGGCCAAGAAACGTCTTACTTTCGTCTTACACCCATATGTTTCCTTTGATAAAAGAAGTCTCAATTCCGTCTGAGATTGATACTCTCTATCTTCGAATTTAAGATTTGTCTCTGCTTAGTTCCGTCTATAATAAAACCTTACAACTCGATCAAGCCTGATAGATATTGCTAAATTTGTGGTGTTATCTCGGGTAAGAAAATCCATGCCGTCCATAAAACGACTTTACAATATCTCCAATGATAAATAAAATAATCCATGTCATGCTCGCAATAATTCTCTAGACCGTATGACCGTAAATAGCTCACACGTGTTAAACAATAACGTGCTAATCCGTCTCTCTCATAAATAGTGAACCCGAGCCATCCATAAAATACTTAAGACCCATTCGCAAAGTGTTGAAAGAGTCTACTCCGTTCGGTTGTAATTACTTGATCACTTTCGTATAGATCCCGATCAGGCGTCTCTCATCGTAAATCATATCATAACATGAGATTCCTTACTTACTATACATAAGGGAATTGAAATTGAGTGTTCAACCACATTTAAGAGAGCGATCTTAATACGTCCGTGCGAGTTTCTTGGTTCTTTAAACCATAACAAAAATACTAGGCACTCATTAGACAATCACTCGATACACCATTTATATGAAATAAAAATACGTGCTCGTCCACTTAACATAGATTCATCATGTTCATCGCTGACATAAATAAGCGTCAAACAATAACCTGATACTATCTCTTTAACTTATCCCCCTGTCATCTGGAGAACGGGCGAATGACACAACGTTGTCCAAGACAAAGATACCTCTTCATGTGAGCCAGTTTTCACAACTTATCAAATGACTATTTTGTGCTATTGATGAGACAAATGTCTTTCTTTACATCTGTCCGAAACAAATCCACTTCGTATACCGCATTAGAATCTTTCTCGAGAATTTTTTTGTATAGATTTGCTCATTCACCATTAAACAAGTTGTCGTGTCGTAAGCTATGAAAGCTACCAAAAATGAGACCACTTAATCATCAAATGGGCAAATATCGATGTCTTTAAATTTCCTTATATGACAAACATTTTATCCATAATATTCTTTGTTGTGGGATACTTTTTCGATCACTTTAATCATAACTGTGAGTCCCCAGTCATAGAAGAATTAAGTTGAATTCATACCATATGGTGAATATTTGGCTACTCTAATCATTTCTCTGAATGAAAACCATGAAAACGATCCATCAACAAGTAAATATATGTGCATATGATTAAGCCTAAATGATGGATTTTCGAGCCAATAGTCTCTTGGTGGGGTATCATTTTACAATTTCTGTAATATCTGAGAGTGTCCGATCATAGCTAACGAGAATTGATACCATAAGGCAATCAATTGGTCAATTTGACGGTCAATGAAAATACGCCTTTGCAAATAATGAAGTCTGTGCTATAGGACCGTACTAAGTTGGTTTAGCGAATGAAGTCATTTCATAATGTGGCTTCATAACTACACCGCTAATACACTATTCTCTTGATATTAAATTACTTAATAGTCCTCGTCATTTAATGAAACTTCCTTTCATTTCTCTTCAATTTCTCCGATCGCCTTAAGAAAAATCTAATATCGAATAATCTGAAACAAGAAGATTTTCTCCCAAAAATAATAATAGCTTCTCATTCAGAATAAATGCATCTTCGGCGTGACTTGGCGAAGAGATATTTAACGAATATGATAGGGATTCCAGATAATCACATAAAGATTATACGATATTTCCGATCTTGGGTGCGAGTCCCCAGTAATCATAACGTTTGTTGAATGCAAACCATAAAGAGACTATTTTCCCGTTTCCAATCGTTTATTCAAATGAAAACCATACGCACGATCACAGTCGGAGATTACCCGTTCGGCCATCCCAATCGCAATAAAAAATGCATGACCTTTTAATAGGTTTCGCTCCAAGTGGACGATAGATAGCTAACCACGCAAACGCGCGGTTTAATATTTTCTTTGACAATAAATAACGCGCTTTCATCCGATTAATCGGCCATGAATTTCGTGAAAGGATATCTCTGTCGCACAAACAACATTTAGTATGTCTCATAAAAATATGTTCTCGACGAACTTGCATTCTAGTTGAGCATAAACATGAATCTCGGCATGCACTGTTCCACAGGTATAAACTTGCACCCGGGGTCAACATATTATCATAGGGTTTCACGAAGCACCCACAATTCACTACACATTATCTCCGGGTATAAACTTGCACCCCAGATCACCTCATTCGCATAGGGCCTCATGAAGCGCCCGCAATTTACTTGCACGTTGTCTCCGGTATGTACATGCTCCCGACGCTATCATACTCTCGCCGCCGATATATACTTCAACCGGGGCCATCACAATCTCGCCGCCGGTATATAATTGCACCCGGGGCCATCACACTCTCGCCGCCGGTATATACTTACACCCGGGGCCATCACACTCTCGCCGCCGGTATACACTTGCACCCGGGGCCATCACACTCTCGACCCGTTCATAAGACGGAGTCATTCGGCCC